>LUCM01000561.1:0-107594 GCA_008360955.1 Fasciolopsis buskii | reverse complement strand
CAAAAGATGGTAGAGTAAGGCCGTACGGAGAAAGTACAACGAAAACTATGCAATCGGTGATTACAGCAATTTTCATCCGAAATTATCAATTTTGCAGGTTGTGCAATCCCATTTAAACTCAGCAACTTCTTAGGGATATGACACAATCACGACGTTCTAATGAGTTTCAGTAGTGGGCGTTATTATGATAGATGGTCATATGTTCTTCTTCGTCAAATCCATCGAAATCAAGGTTACTTCAAACTGTGTTTGTATTCGAATTATGTTCTCTGATATAACTTGCTTGCCATCTTTGCAGTTGCAGTTTTTTGAAGATTTACTTATCTGCGCGCTATTCTAATTTTTACTCTTGCGGTTTTACGGCGGATTTTTTGGGTCTCCCTCGGTACAATATGGGCTTCGTTAAACGATTCAATTTTCAGACTCGCCTGCTGGTGCAATACAAATTTTTGCCAGGTGAACGTAACGGAAATGCAGATAAATTGCACTAGCTATAAACTTGAATTTCTTCTGCAATTTAATTTTTTTCTAATCTAATGGTGACCTTATTTTGTTATTTGCAGTTAGTTTATTTACCGACTATTTTTCACACCGTCACATTTGTGGCTTGTGATTTTGTGTTTGAAGTCGTTTGGAGAATTTTCGATACCGTTCGGTGTGAAATCTTGCATTTTATGAACGACTATAATCCGGAGGAATTGAATGCATGCAATTTACACTCAGTAGCCACGGCGTACTTGCTTATTATCACAATCTTGTTTTCTCACTACCACTCGTATGAAGGTAGTTTACTTGCTAATCGCGCAAGGGCTGCGTTTATTGCTGAGCAAAAGCTTACTCACAACATTTTGATAAAACAATGTTTTCTGCCACAACTGGTTTTCGGAACTCCTCCTCCTCCCCCGTATATCGGAATGATTGTCTAACGTGAAACGAACTATCTTCTCGAGGGCTATCCTCGATAGCTTACGCTCTTGCGTCTAGCCAATCACTTACAACCGATATGGACTATTAAGAAATGCGAGGGTTTGTTGAAGAACGTACGGGCTATTCACTGCCATGGATCACTAATACATATCCGGCAACAGTGCCGGCGGTGGCCATGTGAATGGGGTTGTGCCGTTTGAGAATGAGGGCCGTGGGTTCGAATCCTCCCACCCCGATCAACCTCCCCACTTGGCGTTCCCCTTTTGGTCGCAGCTTCCTCTCTGAAACATGACGTACACGGGTTATTTCGGTGAAAAAGGAATTAAAAAAGATTTTTAAATTAAAAACTCCAGTGGAATGTGCAAGTTTTGTAAAGAAATATCAGACACTTTCTAAATCCAGCGACTTTAATCAGATTGTTTGTCATTCCTTGAGTGGAAACATTTTCCGACTAGACCCAATTACTATAGATGACAAATCCACATATCATAATCGCTACTTATTGATCATCGGGAAAAATTCGTTGACAGTGTATGCCGCAGAGAGGTAATCTGCTGTTTCTTTTCCAGCCTTCAAAATGCGCAGTTCTTTGCATCTGGATTTGGGCAAGTATGCTCGTTGATTTGATTTCCAGAAAGCTAAGTATTGTTTTAACCGAATTCGCTGAAACCTCACAGATTAAAATGCAATCATTGTCTTGATCCGATGGCGTTCACAGCAGACGTCCACAGTCCGGTGGTTAGAAACCCCAAGTTACATTTTCACAAGCCTCTGCCTTCTGAAAATTTTGTCGCTAAGCTTTTCCCGATAACTCGTCTCACCTGAGTAATGAGTGCTTTTTATAGTTCAATTTATGTTCATTTAACCGGATCCCAGACAAATTTACAGCATTTTACACTCCGTCAGCTGCAAACCCACTAGATGATTCTGCAAATTTTTTCGGCACTTCACAGTTTGTAATGGGTTTAAATAAAGGTTTCTTCCAGTTAGGTTGAATGATTATGTTAGCAAATACCTATAGGACTATTTCTACTTTACTTGCTTATTAGACAAGAAATTTATACGACATATTCTAAATGCAAGTGGCAGATATTAAAGACCTATCGAACGAGTAACGGTTCGGTGATTGGTACTCACAACTGTGATCATCTCGTTCATTGGACGTAACATGTTCTGTCCGACTACAACAGCAGACAAGGATTCAGAAATAAAACATTTTTGGTGCTCATGCACCATTTCCCTTTCCGTCACAATTCTCCTCCACTAGCCTCTAAATACGATAATGACATTTTATGTCAAGTGTGACTACTTTTGGCCACACCTTAGAGAGCACTTCACCGAAAAAACCGAACGACATAAATCCTATCTGAATGGCACGTTGTGCCTCTGCCATTATTTTCGCATTCTAGCTATGAACTTTACAACGTTAGATTCCTCGCAAAACGAGAAGCCAAATTTCTTGTGGTAGAAGTCTCCACCTTACTGCTTTGAGTGGCTATTGAAAACGCAAGTAGTCATATGTTGTGCGCATATATGCCAATAAAAAGTTGAAATTTTTCAGTGCGTTTACTAGCTATCCTTTTTCCGAATTCAAAACATTTTACGGTAGCCCTTTGAATGAGCTGACTACAGGAGACACAATACTGTATAACCGGTCTATAAGGCAGCAGGTCAAACTCTAAATGTCTGCAGCGCTATTTTCCAAGGATAGTAACCTATGAATTCGCGGTGATCCAAAGGCGGCACAATATCAGTTGGTGATCTTTTCGGTTGAATGCTCCAAACTGCACCTTTACATGACGCTGCTTACTGCTACGCTAGTAGACTAACAGTGAGAAGCTGCATAGTCTGGTCATCATATTTGTGATCAAGACAATAAAATCCTCAGTTTCCAAATCATTCACTGCTCTCCCTCACTGTCTCTTCTGGTCAACAAACATCGATTAAACCAGAAAAGCAAGTTCCTAAAACTTTGTCGGAAATCACGGTTAGGATGGACATTGAGAAATTGCTCGCTTGAAGAAGCGACAAATGGGGTCTCAGTAATGTCACCTTGTGAGCGAGTATTTTCTTATTCAAGCGGGAGCTGAAAGATTGTTTAAAAGGACGAAGTGGACCGTATGACAAAAGTTTATGACTTAGATGTTGTACTGAGCATGAATAGATTAGTAAATAGAGTCATACCATGAAAACTTGGACTAGCCAATTGCCATTTTTTAGTTCCCAGCAGAAAATATGAAGTGCAATGAGAGTTGAAATTGGGCCATTAAGTTTTTTCTATGATCATGCACAATTCTTTCTAAGCAGCCCATTGTACTTTCGGCTGATTTTATGAAAATATTTTCTTCCACTAACGGAATAGTTTGGATAGTCCATATAGATTTAACTTTCTTGCAGCTTGCACGTGAAAAATGAGGCAAACTTTTCCTCAATTTTAGCCTTGCATGCAACCATTACAGTGGCGAACTGGGCTTTTTAGTTATCTTTTTTCCAAATTTGGTTAACAAGAAAAGAACAAGTGGGTGAATAAGGCCATTTGCGAGGACAACTGAAGTAAATTTGAAATTATAAACGTGTTCCTAGCTTGATGAACCCCATTTGTATCATCGAAGTGGTCCGTTGGTTAGTAAGCCGTCGCACTTCTTCAGCAATTGTAAATGGACAGAAAACTTAATCCAGGGTTTTCCTCGGCTCAACAACTTCATTTCCTGTTCGTAAAACTAGTGAAAATCAAGTCAATGACCTTTGATTTGAACTGCCATAGTGTTTCAATGGATGTATTAAACTATGCTATTTGTTTCTTAGAGCTCACGGTTGATTTTTCAGTTCCATTTTCTCGATGGAATTGACGTACTTTTCGAATGACAAATGTTTCAAAGAAAACTGTTTGTACAGTTCTATTTGAAGACAAACAAATAAAATCATACATATATTTAGGGAATCTCGTCACATACGCTGCGCTGCTTTTGTAAATCTGTGACGTTATTCATAAGTGAGGCGATGAAATATGTGACATAAAACATCATGCACAAACTAGAAGATCGAAGTGCGTAAAGAGCTCTCCATATATTGAATAATTGGGCTGTTTGACTGAATAGTTCCACGCATTAACATTTCCATTTCTAAGGCTGAATTCGCATAATCTTCACTTCTATCTTCCATCTACCGATTCAAATTACCCCACTCTGGCTTCTCTATTTCGCTTCAGTCAAAAGGAAAACGCTGTTCAGTCTGCAGTTTCAGATCCTAAGTTCGTCCCACTCCTGCTATTCCTCCGTTTTCCCTCCACATTTTTTTTCTTTTAGTAAACAGTCTGCATTGTGTCTGACCGAAACCGTTTCCACCTTATATGTAACAACTAAAAAACCAAATCTCATGGGGAATAGCGTATCTGTGAAAATTAAAACTACGTTATAGGTGCAGTTAGTGAAATTGCCAGAGCACGTCATTACAAGAAGCTTGTAACAGATAGGACGACCAAATGGTATTAAAAGTAGGCAAAGAACAAAACGCAATCGAATTTCTGCCGTGACAGTCACTGCACCTCATCATTCTATTCAAAATTAGAACGATCCTTCTGCGTAGTTGGCGATTACTCCGTACAACAAAAGCGCATTTATTGTATCTAATGGTATTTAAATAAACTGCTTTTGTTTAAACCTAGGATTGTGGCATGATCTTTGGTCCAAATCAAAGAACCAATCGTCGAAATAATAGCTCTGCGAACTAGAGGACAACTTCTATCAAACAAATTGCTAAACAAAAGTCAAATGCTGTCCATAAAACAGCTAGGTCAGTTCACTGGGAGCTTACTCAAGTCGTTTAACTATTTACTTTGTTTTACATCAGTGCGATTTCAAGATGATAGTACGTATGTCACAGCAGACCAGTTTGAAACTATATACTTAAAAAAGTGTGGAAGTGCCAGAGGAATTGCCGGAGAATTATCGAGCAAAAACGTCTTTGAAGCAGTCGGAAGTCTTTTTGATTTGTTTTTGCATTTTCTTGAGTCCTTCTCAAGGAGGACCTGTCGAAAATCCCTCCATCATCCCTCCCACGATGGCGACGTATTAAGTCAGGGTTTTATTGTGCTGGCAGCTAGCAATTTCAGCTTTAGTTGCCCAACGGCTAATTTTACATACATAATCTAAGTTTTAGCTTATAGATCCTTCTCAGCATTTTTCACTATTTTCCTGATGTATTGCAATAAAAGTGAGAAGAAGACGATAGAAGATGCTCACCAAGCTCCGGAAAGCAATGCTTCTAGTTGTTTTCCTGATTTTACCCAAAGTTATCTGAACATCTAGGACTTCAGTGAGATTAATTAGGAGCTGAATTTCCATTGAATTCTAATGGATTTTTCATTCTAAACGGTCCAGTTCCGAAAAGGACCGGCGGACATGCTCTCAGAACTTGCGCAAAACACAGCTAAACGACATCAAGTATTTTCGCTTGTTTAAAACCTGTCATTGACTCTTTTTGAATCTGAAAATGAGTAATATGCCGAGGCTGAAAAGCATATTAATGTTATTATCTTGGTGAACTCTCTGACAACGAACCAGAGCTAGGAAAAATTTGTCGGTGGATCAGACGCACCTCTGTTTATGCCATTATTGGAGGCAGTTATTAGAACACAAGATCAATTAGTGACAAGTTTATAAGCTTT
Source organism: Fasciolopsis buskii (assembly GCA_008360955.1). NCBI lineage: Eukaryota > Metazoa > Platyhelminthes > Trematoda > Plagiorchiida > Fasciolidae > Fasciolopsis > Fasciolopsis buskii. The sequence goes on along the minus strand of LUCM01000561.1, from coordinate 102,001 downwards.
TGATGTGACCTACGTATGCCGTAAATGTAGTTCAATTCGGGGAACCGTTGTTCCCAGTGAAACAGGCTGAAACCTTGTCGATTTGACAAAAGAAGCATCTAGATGTTATCACTTGCTGCTTTTCAGCATTCAATAAATAAGCAACCCTTTATGAGTCTTAGCTAGGTGAATGCAAAACCTTGGTTTTGGAAATATCTCACTTTTAGCATTTTACTGCGAGTAGCCCAAGTTATGTTCTGCTTTTAAGTGACTTCCGGAAAAAAGGTTGCTTCACCTCTCCTAGACTGCATGATCTTTTTCCTTAGGGTAAAAAATCTTTAAAACCTATCAGATTGTCTTATTTATTCGTGGTTATTTTACAATTTATACTTTTTTTACGGTCACAGAATACAAAACTTTCAGGAACAGTGACATTTTTTGAGGTGCTTTCTCGAGTTAGAATTTCCACGTGGTTCTTCATTTAGTTTTGACTGACACCACATGATTATTCCTTAAAAAATGAAAACATGAACTGCAGTATGAGATTTTTGAATGGAGACCAATAAAGAGATTCTTTGCCAATGGCGTAATACGTGGAATACCTATTTTAAACCAGCACCATTAATCATCTACGTAGTACGGCACGGTTTTGGCTTCTGTCAAAATAAAATCGTAGCACACTGACATAATCAGATTCTTGGAAACAAAATTTTATCAAACACAAATGCACATTTAAGATGCTTCCCAACTGACCACTAAATTCAATATGGAAATTTGCAAAAAGGGACAGATGTTAGCTATTTGTTGACAGTAACCACCGCTATTGACACAGGTGTCCGTCAGTTTTGCCTAAATGTTTGAATGTGTTTACCGCAAGTACGTATTTCCCTCATGCGGTTTGCTTATCTCACCACTTCTGTGACCTTTGCCTGGAGGAGACAGGAATGCACTGATAAAATTCTTTTCGCAATGAGTTCCATTAGAAATCGTTGTTGGTCCAGTTATACTGTTTTCTTAGGTTGCTATGGATCCGCTTCGTTTCAGATGGAAGACCACAGTAAACCCCACATTGTTTGTTAACTTGGCACTAGCGAGCCTCGTGCTAGCTATGATTTTGTTGATTTCGTTAATCGGCCATTCCAGCCACAGCACTGAATAGCCCCTTTAAAGCTATTAACATTTCTTCCCGGAAATTCTGATTCAGGAGGACAGATCTGAGTGCACAACATGAACCAACTTTACTTTCACCAATGACTAATGGTGAAAAGAATCATAACCTGGATTGTATTGAAATTCAGAAAACGCACCCCTCGTGTGCACCACGTTTGTCCAGTTCGACGATCCTGAGAGCATGAGGTTTCCAAGTAAAGCAGATTTTCTATATATCTTTTTAACAAAACTGCTGGACTTTGCATTTCCTCTGCCGTTTTATTCCAGTTTGTCTAAGCTCACTCATGGAGTAGTCTTAAGGAGCTTAGGTGGTACAAATCTTTAGAAATGGATTGCGCCGAACTCTTCGGTTTACTTACTGTTGGATATTGCGCTTCGATGATTCTTTCGAGGGGCTTCACAAAAATGCGTTTAGAAGGGAATATGAGCCGTTTCTCTAAAACCTTATCGTGTAATTTTAAATCTGAATCATCTGACTAAATTTTGTCATCGGTTCGTGCTTTTTGTGTTAGAATCACAGAATGTAAAATGCATTATTGTCACAAGTTCTGTACCACGGGAGAGAAAGGGCGACTGGCTGCAGAATGTTTTACTTTGACATTATTTCTCCGGCTAGCAGATTATCCAGTGGAAATATTCTCTTTGTGTCATCCGCCTGTCAACAGAATTTCTGCCAGCTCGGAAAGGTGTACTTTACTTAAATATAATAGAAGTTTTTATCCGGTTTTTGATGAATGCACCCATGTTGCTGACTTCAGCTGACAGGTTATATTGCCAAGTAGAGGCCATTTTGTAAACAGTGAGATAAAGTCAACTTTATTGAATTACATCAATAAATCGATTTCCTAAGGCCTTGGGTCCTTTTTCTTTGCCCGGCCGACGAAAATCCTCCCATGAATCATGGACTAATCATCCAATCACGCTCCTAACGGTTCACAGGAGATTCTTGTGGTAAACTAAGCGTGACTTCATTTCTTTTCGATTGGTAGCGGTTGACCGAAGAAAAGGATACGTGGATGCGAAAGTACAGTTTATTGCTTAGGCTAAGCAATTAGCACAGAAAAATGGATAACCAGTCGAGTAAACGAACGATTTTCCGTTGTGTTATCTTCTTAGTTAACACGTCACGGAAGCACATATTGAATTACTTAGCACCAATAAAATTTGTCCATACCTACTTCTTTAAATACATTTCATGTTAGCAACGATTACAACAAGTTATATAATCACCTAGATACACTTCTTTCGAGGGTAATCGATTTGAAACAGGATGGTTGGCAAATCTTGTTTTTATTTAGTGTCATTGACTTCGATTTCGACTTCCAGTTTGGGGGAAATACTCGTAGTCACCGGAAGAACAGAAAATCGATTTATCGATGGGTTTCGAAGCTTATGAAAATGCAAGCACAATTTAGGAAGGATGGAAACAGGCGAGATGCTGTCTCCAGGAGTAGTGTAGTCTCGTCGTCACCATCCGGATGCAAACTCTTGCATTCGCGGAAGTACAGTTGACTAAACATGGTGACACCTGAACTCTATGTCCAAAAGTGGTCCTTCGCCCTCAGTGCCCTACCACCATTGGAATGCATGCGCACAATGTCCCCTGAAACTTTTGACTGTCGCCCGGGATGGAAGAATCGAGTGTCATGCAATAGTCAGTCGCCTTATCCAGTTAAAAGCTGGGATAGAATTTGACTAAGTACAGCTGCGCACATACAAGCAAACCAAGAGTTGTGTTACAGTGTCTGTAGTTCCGGTTCCAACTTCCAACAATTTCACCGGCAAGATTACAAAATTTCTAGTGAGACTTTTTCTCCCAATTGTTCTATAATCCTCAACTTTCCAAATTTTCAGAATAATTCCAGTTGGTCTAGCTAATCCGTCTGATTCGAAATACAAATATTTGCGCTTCATTTATTTTAATTAATGATTGTTCTTTAATTCTACCGTGAGTTAATCTGGCTTGCTTCAGCGACGTCAATCAATTCTTCCTTAATTCTATCCGGATAAACAGACAGATATATTACAAATTCATTGTGCAAAGGCAATGCATCGGAAGAATCAATCCTACTTAGGAAACTACTTGGAAGGGTTTTCTTTATTTTAGATGAATCCTTCTATGACTTCACTTAGGACATTAGAAACCGATTGATGGAAGTATGATGGTGGTCTTGTTGATTGGCTGGATGTTTACAATGGTTGAATGGTTTCAGCTTGCACGACTTAGTCGTGTCAGTCCCACGGGGGAGTCTGAGTCATAAGCGTGATACGGGTCCACCTGTACCCATCATAATTGTTGACTTTGGGCGACAGTTTCTTGTGAAAACAAAGTGGTTTCGAAGACTCGAAACTAGTAGCATCTGTGGTTGTGTTCGGGTGCATTGCGAGGCACTCGATTCACGAGACCAATAGCTGATTCTACTTCAAATTGATGGCCGGTGTCCACTTGGCGCCAATTCTTATGGCTTTTGTTAGTGTCTTTACCCCCCCCCCCTGAGCAACGTGCCTTAATCCTATTCGGTAGTTGGTCCACATTTCGACCACTACAAGTTGCCTTACATTGATAACCGAATGAGTAGGTTATTAATGAACATGTTACGTTTGGTAACGTATCAGTCCTGGAAATTTGGATAATCATAGGGCCTGAAATGAATCTAGTAAACTTTTATTTATTCAACCGAAAACCATGGTTTCTGGCGCAACCTCTTGTTATCCTCCCTGCACTCAAATGACAGTACAACATTCAACATTTACAACGAGAACTGCAGTCACAATTCTTGTTACTGTCTGCACCATTTGTCAGGTTGAACCATTCTGACATTCCGTGGAACATTATATTGTTCATTAAGAACTGTATATCTCGGGTGCTGTTTCAGATATCGGTGAATATTTACACTCTATTCTAGGTTACCTTAGCCGTTTGGTAGAATTTTCCAGTTCATTTGTAATCAATAAAAGGGCATTAAACGTCAAATGTTCTTTTTTACTTTCTTCGAAGGCAACCTGCAACAGTTAGTCTGATATTTTTAAATCTCCTTTTAGACTAACTATTATAATCAAGGACGTTTTAGAACTGTTACACTACGTCAACCTGGGTGAACTAAACAGAGGAACATGGTCAAGAATTCTTCAATTTCACAGATTTTCACGATTGATTTTGCTGGGGTCATTAGACAACAGTAAATAGCATATCAAATTTGATTTATGGGAAACTGCCAAAATAGTTAATTTGCCATTAAATGAAAAATATTATGGCACAATATTGTTTGCAATGGCCTTGGCAGATCACCATGACGTCAGGACCGTAGTGTGTGCATGTGGGTACCTGTGGGCACATTGACAGAGCGCTAAATGCAACCTAACTATTTACCCAGTTGATTTTGTAGGTGCTGACTAATGCACACCTTGAATTCCGTCTTATTTTGGTTACTAGCGTATCCTTGATTTATTTTTATGCATATATTGTCACTGTCACGTTTATCAACTTGGTTTGTCACCATGTCATCACTCTACAATGGCAACTTGGATTAATTGACGAACACTCACATCCAAGATTTTGAAGTGCTCAGTCGGTAACGTCTTATGATTGAATTGCAATTCACACATTTTCGTGTAGTTGTTTTTCCTTAAGTGTATGTCGTCGACGCTTAAGAAAACCTGCCTTGTCTTAATCTTTTTTGGCTACTTAATTTCTAACGGGAAACATGTCGGAGTTGGTTGGATTTGTAAGAAGCCAAAATGTGCTCAGAATTGCCGTACGGTGTCCGCATCAGTTAACCGACATACTGGGAGCTTTTCGTTGAGTGATACAAGACGGCTTTCTTCCACAATCTAGTTGGTGACACCGGCATCAACATTCATGATAGCTGATTGAGTAAGTGAAAAATATACACTCGTTTGGCCCCTTTATCGGCACACATAAGCATTTCCTCCAAGTGTGCTTTCACAGTAGTTGAATTTCGGCAGTTGTTGGAAATGGTTTTGCTTCCCATTCGCGTTCAGAAAATGAATTATCCGCTTTTTTATCTATTTGGAACGGACCTATTTTGAGGGGAGGGTATTTCGGCCAGATTATGGCAGGCTTGAAAGAAGTTTGATCTCTTTTTCTGACTAAAATATCAAACGTTTTCATTTTACTGAATTAACAAACTGATTTTTTGATTTGTCACAGACAACAGCTAAATTTCATTTGTGTTATATTAAAATCGTAAAATTGTTACTTACGATAAAGGAGACATCTTCACAAAAATATTTCTAGGAGAAAAAACTAACTTCATAAAAAAAAAACGAAATTGGCTCCGGGAATTGTTTCCGCTGCCGCCGCGAGTGACTGCAGAACTTGGTTTGCAAGCTTTTAAAATTCCCGATCCATCTAGATTGCGTGACCGAGTTTAGAGCTCGCTATGTCCGTCATTGTAACATGTTTCCGTTCCCAACGTTCGGAAATTTAAGCAACACGGTTCAAAAATCATAGACAGCAATTAATCATATTTACGGGAGCGCCTTTCAAAAAGTAGATAAACTGGAACGGACTGTCCACAGCACTTTACATTGGCAAACAATTCTTGGCAAAGCCTCTAACACAAAACACATTATAAGCCAAAAACTTGCTGAATATTATAATTTCGTTGGATTCATAATGCAGAAACGAAATTCCTTAACGTAAGTCTAAACATCCACCACGCGGTCACTGAGCTGCCGACGCGGAAACCATCCATTTACAACTCATTCCACTATCTTAGAAAGCCTTCTACTTTGTTTTGAGAAACCGAGTAGCGTACCATCTACCGAGAAACCTTGGACTCCATTGAAAATCAAAGGCTAGCGGGAGGAATCTAAACTTATATAAACTTTCTTATTGTCCAGGATTAAGTATCTTTTATTTTTGATTTCCATGGTACAGAGACTGATCAGATGTATTTCAGGCATGAAAGTTCATTTGACTTGTACCATCTTGCGCCCTACATAATTTACTTCGCGCAAATCTTATTATGCTTTTATTAATTTTCGCATAAGACTTCCAATTTACTTCAGTATCTGTGAGGTATTTGGCAAAAAAACAGTAGTATTCAATAAAAGCGCATGATGCAGCATGTTGTAACGAGACACTCTGACGCCTTCCACATGTTGGATTCTGGGTTAGTGTCGGGCAATAAGCATCTACCTCCCTTTCAACTGATCAAATGTTTCTGTACACTGCTTACATGACTGTACCGCACGTGCCAAAAAGACCCCTCCCCCTGATGGCTTGATTCACGTATAAGGATTCAACTGTACCCAACCTTACGATAATTAAGAAAATAGAGTAAAAAATAGACAACCGCATGGATGTATTGTAAAGTGAAATCAGTGGTTCCATAATGCATATTATACTTCTCCACGAGCTACAATAGCATCCCTGACCACTCTGTACTTGCTTGTCAGTCGGATAGAAGGGATCCCTAGTAACTCTTCTAACGCTTTTATCAGAGTATATTCTACTTCCGACAATTTGGTAGGCTGAAAACACCGTATCCTTCCTTTACAAAACCTTCCGCGTGTTTCGAGTTGATTTCCTGTCTGGGGTAGTAAGTGCCAATGTTCGACATCGACTCAGGTGAAATGTTGAAGTTTTGAAAAGCTGTCTTATTTCCACGCGATATTGATATAACTGAGACTAGATTCCAACACCAGAAGAGAGATATCCACATTCAATCATGTATTGTATTTAGAGCACGTCACAAAATCGTACGGGTTAATCTTGTGAATTGTTACATTTTTTATTGCATGTTCAATAACAACAGCAAGCAGACTTGTACAAACCTCGATTCTTCAAATGCCTAGCCTGATCTGGAGATTCCCAAAGATAGGACGGCTGATGCACTTGGCGACAGACGATAAAGATCGACCATGAGCATCGAATTTTCCTGTGAAATCAAAATTTGTTGCCACTAGGAAACGAAAAGCAGACATCCGAATCCAGTTGCTTAAACACACTATTTGATGTGATTTGAAATGAGCTATCTAACTGTGATCTATCAACAAAGCATGCAGTGAAACTGTAGTACCCATGGTTTCTGTGCGTAAATATTGGTTTCACCCCAACGAGAGGATTTCGAATAAGGATTTGAATAACGGCGCTTTGAAAACGTGTTTTCCAACATGCGAAAGAAACTAGTATTTTTGGTACTAAAACTTAAAATTCTAGTCGAATAAAATTCGAGGTTTTCAGTTACAAAATAGTCACCTATGATCTCCAGTCGTTCGACGTATCTTCATGTCCGATTGCAATTGACATCGATTTTTCAATATTCGTTGACCACCAATTTTACTAATCATATCCTTTTTTCAACACAAAACGGTGCTGGTCAAAATGGTCATCTAATTGTTTATTAACTCCAAAAGTGAATTAACCGTGCATATTTTCATCAAGAATACTCTGACGTTGGCTCACTTTCTACGCTGCCATCAACGCAAATTGACTGAAAATCAACCCCATGGATGGCCGATGTTATTTTGGTTTTTATGGTTGATTCATTTGCTGCACGAAAAAAATTTGTCCTGGTGCTTTCTTCGCGGCAAAATTTCTTAGCCTGATGAATTAATGACAGACAATATAATACCCACTTTGAAGTAGGACAAACGATGCTGCATGCGAAAGTGGTTCGATTTGAATGCTACTAAAGACCTTGTCACTTTTCAACGAACTATCGCTTGATTAATTTGATTGGTAAAATTCCCATAAGAAGGAAAATGAATCGCGAACAGTGGACGAACCATTAAATGGAGCAATTTATAGCTTTCTGTCTGATGGTATTGATTAGTGCTGTTTCAGTTTACCGTGATATTGGGTCCTAACCAGCTGATAATAGTGCTCTGTTATTTCACTATTGCTATTTCGTTTTCCAATTATTTCCGAGATTCTAAAGTTACATATGTTCGCACCAAGAACCAATTCTCAAGGAAGCTGGTTTTACTATAATGATGGTGACAAATCAACAAGAAATATCAAAGATGACCAAGCACAGAATATTTATACTAAAATGCTGGATCCCCGTAAAACGATAGGTTACTTTAAGATAATTAACTGCATTGCATGGTGCGGTTTTCGCAAGACCGTAGTCGGTCTCACTATCAAGATTACACTGAAAGCTTCTAAGGCGGCTTATCCGTGCAGTGCATGTCCATCGCGCGGGCTGAAACACAACCCAGGGATGAATGATTGTACACCGAACATCAGTGTCAGTAAACTGTCCCGGATGATTTATGAAACTTTGAGACTGCACGATGATGCCTGTATCGGTCCGTAAGTATGAAGAAAACCAAGGGATCGATTCCTTCGACAAATAACTCAATGAAACTCCGAAAATAAGTAAATAAATAAATAAATAATAATAATAATAATAAATATTTTGGCCTTGAAATTCTTCCCAACTGTTTTGCGTCAAAATACCGTAGAAACCAGAATGGGTAACCACAGTGATAAGCAGCGAGTTTTATTTGGCTGATGACCTGTTTAATGTATTTGCAAGCACAAGTACTTTAAAAACTGTAAGGCCGAAAATGACTTAATTTCCATCCTCTTTAGTCGGTCCCCGTATGCCCCATTGCTATTTTAATTCAGCTAGATTAACCGTTGTCCATTGTCCTCTGAATGTGTTCTTCTCTGTCATTGTTTGTTACCCTTTCGAATTTTGCCGGACTCGTTTTAAATTACGCTTCTTTTTCCGAATTTGCCAGGCCTCCTCTAGCTGGTATAGCACGGGCTAAAGCACAGAAAATCGGTGATTCATGCACGGCGGACAGATAAACGTATGCCAGTGGGACGAGCTTCTTTTCATGCCTCTGAGGAACAAGATATAAATAAGGTAGTTTGGTATCTGTTTCGGATAGTTTGGAAGTTATTTTGAAGAGCAGCAAAATATGGTGGAGTTCAAGAATCTTTCAAGGTTTGTGCTGACGTACAATTCAGTAATACCGCACAAATTGGAGTAAATTAAAGGAAATGTCAAGATAATGTAGTTGTCGTGATAAAGTAGCCCTAAAGTACTATTTACTTCATTTTTCCAAGTACTATTTGAGATTTTTCATCGAGAAAACGTCTCCATTCTCAAATGCCGCATCGGAAAATGCAAAGCAAGATTGAACATGGCATACCACAGATGGGGTACCGTTCTGGGATATTAGAACCTTACTTTTGGATGAATCTTTAATCTGGTCATAAACACAACGCATACCACTAGTGATTTCATTTCCATTGTGCAGCTTATAGGCAATTACGCTCGAGTTTCTGGACAAAAACACGTTGAATAACTAATATTCAATAATCTATCAAAGTAGAAAACATTTTTCAGAATTGAAGTAACTGTTATGCCTCTGTAACCTCGAACTTCTCCGTTGTGGTTTACTTAGATTCAGTTTGATTCTTATACAAAAGGAAAGGAAAATTGAACCAAGTGTTCTATGTAAATATGCCAAGACTGATGACCACTTGACAGTGCAATAGTGACTGGAGATTAGATAAATACGACGGTTGTCTTATGCATTTTCAATGTTCAGCCACTGCTGGAATGAACACACTCTAACTTATAGAATCATTTCCTTTTACGAATTTTAACTCCCTCACAAGAAACGTTCAATTGCCGTGTTAATTAGTCGGTACTCATATGTGAGTTATGGGGGAACAGTGAACAATCAAGTCATCCACTCTGATTAGTTAGAATGAAGCAAAAAACGTTTCCTTCGAAATCACTCCAAAATAGTGTGCTCAGATTAAAAAAGATGTTCGCCCATAAAATTTCTTTGTTGGTCCTAGGTGATGGTGTGAAATCTCTTAAAACTCTATTTCTGCACTGGTTTTCCTAGCCTGCAGCCCAGATGACGTCCATTTTAAACCACTCAAAATGCCCCGCAATCCGATTCGTCCTGCCCTTGAAGCGACAGCTTTGTACACTACGTGACATGGAAATTGATGGAATAGTTCTGACCGGACAGTCATATTCCTAAATGTGAAGTTTGCTGCCTTCCACTGAGTCCCGCTTCAGGTTCCAAATAACGACATCTCTGTTGTTTTAAATATTGCACATTTGGGTGGTGAATAGCAATGTGCGTTCAAACAAATACACCGAATTCACGCTATTCGGTTGGGCGGATCGGTCCACTTACTGAGTGCAAACACCCTGAGATATTAGCCAGAAAGGCCAGTAGTTTGTTCTATTCTCTAATTTTAAAAAGATTGTTAAGTGATTACCTTTTTCTGATCTAGAAGCTTGTTATCTGAGTTCTGAGCGCATAGATGCCTCTTCACATTGTTTCATTAATGAACAACGGATCTTACCACTTTGATTTCTGCAACTCACGTTTTTTCCGATTGACACGATCTGTTGGGTAATTTGGATTATATTGTTTCAGCATAGACAGTCCAGCGATGCAGAAAGATACTACCGGATCAATTTGCAAGCAGAGTTTTGGTTGCATTCGTTGCGTGGAAATGCAATCGATTTTCACAAATTGCCAAAGCAACCCATCTGTTCTGGCCATTATTATTTTCATTTTGTGGTGTTATTCATAGGAAGATGAGTACCTAAATGAATGAAATGCGGCAAGTTATGGAAGGAAGTTTGATACTGGTTATGCTGCTTTGATTTTATTTAATCACCCAGCAGCATTGTTCTATTGCTTTACCCTGAACGACAATTTGTTTTCTACATTGGCGCCTTTGTTAATTCTCTGCGCTTGTTCCTGCATTCCGGTGAACTTCGCGGTCTTTGGCATTCGATCAAAATTTGAGTTAAATGCTCGCTTTTGAACCGTTCTAAACACTTGAAAAAACATCGAGCGTGACGGTGAGTTGTTATCGGACATCATCCATTGGACACAGTGTGTCTTCAGTTTCTGTACCAGTATGTGGTCGTTCTCGGGATGGATTGAGGAAGCACTCCATTCGGGTCGCCAGAATTCGTATCTGTACTTAAACGACCTCCATATTCCCTACGGTGTTTGGTTAAGCTTCGGTCGCTAAATGGAAATAACTGGTCCCGGAACTTATCGTTCATTGTAATGTCCGTTCGCTTTTGTTATTCGTTGTCATTTTTGTCAACCCGCTTAATTTATTTCGTGTTAATCCAGTTGCTTTATCCCTAATGTTTGCTCAAGCTGAAAATTCGCTCACATGATGCATAAAGTCATAATTGGATTCAAAAATTTACTTACCTCGAAATTGTGTCAAGTGCTTCTAAGCATCAACTCAACGTACATGAGATGAATGATTGTTCGATCTTATCACAAAATACTAAGATATCAGTATATGTGGTGCTGTCGAAAACTTTTATTGCCTCCACGGCTTCTTCAAAAAATCACTATGACCTGCAATTCACGCTGGGCTCTCACCATCAAGCTTTATCCTTCATTAGCGAAATGCTTAGATATTGCTAATCGTCAAATAGAAGGAAGACAATTTGATTTGTGCTGTGTAAACTCTAAGTCCAGTCAATTCATCTGTTGCTTTTATGCGGCCAGGCGCTCGAATAACCTGATAACAGCAACTGAAACCGTGGCTATTTCCCGCTTAAACAACCGGAAGCCAATCATGCTTGATTTCTGTACCTCAAGCTATTGTCGTACACAATTGTTTGCCAGTGATTTGGAATTGAGTTTCCATTTCTCCCGGTGGTACATAAAGGTTTCATTTCGCTGTCTCACTTAAATGACCAACTCATGCAAAACGCCAACAATGGTTTTCATTTGGGCCGCTTTCAAACGGGACTACAATTTTCGAAGTGTCTAGTAACATGCAAATTTAGATTATATAAAATCATCAGCCTCAGACCACTTGGTGGTTATGGATGAACTAAAAAGAACGTGGCTAATATTAGACAAAGATAACTTGTCACGGTGAGCAACGGTATTCTCCGCATCCACAGGTTTTGGAGGAAAGAATATTTTAACTCGATAAAGATTTTCCATTTTTATGGTAACATCTTTGTCTTTTTTCCACTTGCTTCCTGTTATGAACATTGTGTCCTATCAGCCTTAGTTTATTTACGTCACCATTTGAGGACAGTTGGATGGACGATGACAGTTCAAGGTATTTATCTGTTTTCATAGATAGCTTGTCCACTATTCATACAGCTTTCAGAGGTTAAATAGTTCGGGTAAGTGAATTAAACATTGGCTTCTCTACAGATAGTGGTCAGGGTTGAAGCGTGAACTGTCGTTTAGGAACTGGAAGGTTCATTCGTACCCGTTACTTTATTTTATTGACAACCGCGTGGTAGCTGGAATCATTCGGCTATCTACAGAATCGTTCTCCGCTGTTCTGTTTTCAACGAACAAATGTGAATGGACTTGCCTATCGTGGGCAAAGACCCAACTGTCGATTTGCTATAGATGTCAACGAACAAGCTAGCGAGTTTTGTGCTGATTAAGCGGTCAGGAATCCCCGTCGAACTAGTGTTTTTATCACCAAAAATCAAATTATTATTTCAACATATTTTCTGTCCCTTGCGAATGATGGTCAGTCTAAATGATGGAATAAACTGTAACCCAGGTTTAAGATTATGAATTTCAACTAAATTAAACACGATGGTACTGCCTATGTGACGTGTAAACAGGATTATAAAAGATACTTTCGGGGTAATCAAAAAGTTTTCCAGTTGCATGCCTCAGAGAAAACATCATTTTTTGTCGTTTACCCAATAACATTCAGTTGGAAGAACAGCTAGCGGTAACGCTAATCCTGGTCTATAGTTAAGTTCGGAGTATGATGTACATCACCAGATATTTAGCTCGATGAGTATTAAGCTGGTAACCGTGATTCACTGGAATAAGATGCCCAACGATAAATTATTCTGTCATAAAGATTGTAAAACTATTCAGAAAGAAATCTAATAAAACAATTCAGTTCGAATATTCATTGACTGATCAGCAAATTATAAGATATGTCTATATGATATATTTACAAGCAAGTCGAGATAGAAATGTGACTAAATATGAATTACACACACGTGCTTACATGTATGAATGGAATTACATTTTCATAAATATGACATATTTTACTGTACTCCTCAGCGATGTAGTTCTTTTGATCCACAAAATATGTAAGAAAGTTGTGTGTAATGCCATAACGCTTTGGTGCTATCACAAAATGCCGTGCGAAATTCGGACGACATGCAGCAGTAAATCACAAACGTCAGCGCGTTTTTCACAAGTGAAAGCCAGTCAAGCAAATCGCCTAGGCTCAGATATAAACACTCGCCTCGATGTGTGTATCTTTTTCCAATCAGAATGATGGCCGTCGGCAACTCCACCGGAAGAATGAGAAGGATCACCAAGATCAGTAAACGACTTGTGCGGCGATGATTCCTCATTCTTTTCTTCAACGCCTGAGCTTTCGGTGATCGGTGACTTTGCTCAGTCACATCGGAATGCAACAGATGATTGGAAAATGTCAAATGTTGCGACAAACCTTGTTTAAGATGAGTTATCAGACGGAAACCGAATGTAGCTATTAGGAAACACGGAGCTAATTTCCCAAGACCGGCAACAGCCCAAAAGTTATATGAATCTAGTATGAAATATTCATGTCGTACAGGTATATATCCGGCAGGTGCAGCTGTGATATAGGTTCTATTATCAACGCAAAACTCCTCAATGTTTTCTTGTCGCAAATGCGTTTGCTCTAGGTCGCAAGGCATAAGAATGTAGTATGCGGCGCGTATATTTGTGCTCATGTAATACGGGCTGAGAAACAAAGTCACAGTTAAAAATACAATGCATAGGGCTCTCTGCGTGTTGGAGCGTGAAAGTTCCATGCGCTCACTCCCAGGACAGCAACATATCCGGCCAAGAAACGGCGAGCGAGTCCTCTGTTGTACGCCACATTTAGGTGCCTCTAAAGAACGAATCATTGCAAGTCTCTGTTCCGTAAACGAGTCTCGAGGAATACAGTCTAGCCGAGGTCCTTTACTTTCTCGAGTACGACGAAACCATTGACTTGTTAATATCGACCCACAAGATTGTCTTTCTGTCTGATCTTCATTCGACCTTGCTGCTACGCACTGGTCGCATCTGTCAAATCGGTTCGCGTCGCTGTTCACATTCGACGTACAAGGCACACCGCTGACCAGAATTACAGCTCTGCCGCACTGTACGCAGACTCGTGAGAGACAAATATCGGTACGGGGAGTCGCTGACGCGGCGATGAGGCGACCATTTTGCTGTGCTAAACTGATTGTTCGCCGCATTCTGGTGATTTTACGGCTCAGCTCACTCACCAGCCACCAGCGAAACACAGCGAGAACCACGCCGAACCATACTGAGGTTGTGTGACTAGTCAGCGCGGTACACTGCGCGAAAATGAAGGAGAATGCCACACTCCAATGAGACAAGAAGGTATCTGTTTGATCACAGATCCAGTGATAATCTGAACTGCTCACGATATGTGCGCTTTTGGAACAGTGCAAACTGGGATCGAATGTGTTATTGAGTATGGCAGCAGAGCAGTTACGCCCAAGTCGCTCACCATTCGTGGTAACATGATCATCATGCCCGGGACTGAATTTAGGTGCCAAGTAATAGCGAAGAAGAATTGGCGTTTGACTAATGGAAACACATAAGTCCATGGCAGCAATTCCAATCAGTATGCTGGTGGTTGGTCGGCGCAGCCAGCGCTTAGATAGAATGATCAAGTTCATAATGTTCGAAGCTACAGATAAACAACACACAGTCAAGCCGAGCACACCATAAACGTCAGCAAAAACCTCCATGAATGTGATCAATGCAGGATAATCTCGTTTACATTTTTTAAATAAATCAACGTTCCTGTAAAATTCTTCATCTCGGGAGCATACCTCTCCCGGATCTCCATTCATTTGTTACAAGTAGCATCAAAGTTGAACATGAATGAGTAAAAGGTAATTACGCACTGAGAACATGATGGGACAAAATTTTGACAAATATGATGGTTTCCAGTAGTAGTGGACGTGGCGATAAATAATCCATTAGCTACAACTCGTTTAACCAATCAGTATTCCTTGATTTCCTTACTCTGATTTGCTATTCAGACCTTCACTTTGATTGGCCTATTTCGAACAATTCTTAGATGTCAATAAGAATTGTTCATCCAGCAAAATGGTTTTGGATTCAACCCTGGTATTTTCATTTGCTGTCACCAACTTTGGCAAATTTGGAAAAGTATACACCGGTAACTTCTTTAGTTAGTATCACTTACGCCAATCCACAATGTTTTTATAGAACTAAATTTCTATTAGTATTATTTCAGTTGGTGCGCCGTAGTTGTTCACCAGAAGTTTCATATTTAGCCTGCGTAGAACATGCGTGAAACATTTGATACTTCTGGCTAGGTGTGAGGAGCTAAAAATCTTTTATTTCCTTTATCAATAAGGTAGCAATGTACATCATTTTTAGGTAGGGGTCCGCGGCCAACAAAGGACTGCCAGGTGGGGAATTTGTCCTCCGGTGGGAGGATTCAAATCCACGATCTTCACGTGCAAACGCCACGACCTTATTCGCTTGACAACCGCCGACTCGTGCCTGCTTTCATAAGCTGAGAGAGAGTTTCTGTCGAAATTTACATCTAATCAGTGGTGCTGTCACATACTATTCTGCTCTTTAAACCTATAAAGAAAAAACAGTTGCAAGGTTCTATGCTTTTAATGATTCGTAAGGCCGAATGATGCTAACAAAAGAGTCTTATTGATTACCGACGGCTAAGATAGGAATTAGGTAATTTAAACGAGTCCAGTGGGCCAAGCCTTGTTTGTCAGTTCAAATGTGATTTGAATGCGATGAAAGCTTGGCTTTGTGTTTAGCAAAGTTTCTACTCAACACTGCACAGTCGGTCGAACAGCATCCCCCCGGCAAACATGGAGCAAAACAAATAAGTAGAAAGTTTTATGCATTTCCTTTCTTAAATCTTTGTGCCTTTGCTAACAAATCCTTTGTATGGACTCACTGCATGCTGTAAGTCGCATATTATCATTTGGCGTTTTGTTCACGAAATGTTTTTATGACACTGATCATTTTCTGTCTAACTTACTGAAAAATACTGTGATGGCTGTGAGAGAATTCACAAATATGAATAGTTTCAAGTTTATGTCAGTGCTCTTAATTTATACGATGAATTGATCAGACGAACCTCGACTGGATTTTGAAGGGCCCTGTAGAAGATCCAATTTTGTCAAATCTCAGTTAATCAGCCAGAAAATTTTGAGCTTCACTGATGACACTGAAAAATCAAATGTACTATTTTCTTTCCGATCCCGGTTTTATCCATATGTCAGTCAAAGCAAAAATGTTTCGATGGAATTTTTACCCATCAGATTTTTTCTCAGCTAACCTGGCTTGGTGTAGGGCACGATGATTCTCAATTAGTTAAGTAAATTTCATGTCACATCTTTACGTTCCATAAACAGTGCAGTTTAAGAATGATTGGATATGTCAATTGTTTCGGTGGAACATTGTTGCGCCTCTAACATCCGCGTTATCTCAGCCGTGGTAATCTAGAATGAGTTAGATTTTCTGCTTTCATAGACCCATATCAATCACAGATTCAGTTGTCAGTATTATCACTTTGTTTCTTGTTGTATGGACTTTTCTTGATTGAAGAATTTACTGTCCAAAACTTTATTTTTTCCTCCTACTTGGCAACCATATTCGTTAAATATTCCCTCTGTTAACAAAATGCGTCTTCACGACCGAGTGTATCAGTAGCGGAATGTTGCTTGTTCAGTTGGCTATCTTTGCGGACCCAGATCCGTGCGGTATGACTGGCGAATATAATATTCACTAACCCTGTTTTATTTTATTATTCAGGCAGCATAAAATACACCTCATCGGCAAAATTTATTTATCCCTGGAGAACGACAAACTGTTGGTATTTTGAAAAATTATGGAGGAATGAACATATGCTTTTGGAAGAACAGATAGGATTATGTAGACTGACAAGGAAATAACAGAGGTTACATTCATCGATTTCCTTAACTCTTCAAATTCGTCTCTGGCTTATTTTGGTGAGTTCTTAGTGATCTTAATAGGGATTCACTTGGTCAGCCGCAGTATTTGTATAGAGTCCGTCCAAAGTTATCCTCAATTTACGGCCCCCAATAACGAAGACAGATCCGAATATCAGTTTTTACTCACTCAATTTTGGACACTATGATCAGTTCTGCAGAAAAGATTGAAACATTTGATTCTGTACATCAAATTGAATGGAACGGACAGAAAGCGCAGATTGTGAGATGCAAGGTTTTTTATTCTTCCCGATCAGAAACGTGAAATGTTATTGCACGTTGACATCGGAAGAGGAACTACTCAATGGTAAACAAACATCGATTCTCTCAAGAAAATTTTCGACTAATGCTGATTTCAAGTAAAATCGATCAGACCATCGGACGGCCGGTAAATTTGGTGCTCAGTCATCGGAGAATCTGAATAGGCCGAGGCAGCACGATTAGAAGATAATGAACCCCACATTGGTAATTTTGTCAAGCATAAAATTGTTTAATTTTAAAATCATAAACATACAGCATTTTCGGAAATATTTTCAAACCGCTTAGTCACACATCAGTTAACTAACAACTTCACCCATCCCATAAGGCTTTGAATTGCCGCAGATCCTACTGTTTCGCGTTATTTATGTGGGGCTTTTTAAGTGAATATCATAAATATGATGTTGTGTGAACATGTTACATGCCTTGTACACATAGGCGCTCAAGCAAAAGCTTACCAGGTTTCTAATTGTTCATGCCACTGAAAATCTTTCGGCTTTCACAGGTGGCCCGATAAGATAGTCCGTATATTATTAACAATTTTAATAGCACCAGCACTCGGTAGTGATGTTTGGTTTGGTTTCTACGATCTCCTGAGATCATTTAGTGTATCCGGGAATCTAGTCCTTAAATGGGTTTCTGCGATTGGCTAAATAGCGAAGTCCTCCAATGAAGTGATATGACGGAGAGTTCGTTGCATCTTTTCTAGATCGTTTAGCTGCGGCTATTCACCTAGCAGTTCTGCATACCACGAGGTAACAAAGTGATGTCCGCTTAACGGATAAGTGAAATAAAGACTTCTTGGTTTCAAGTCCACAATACATCCGTACTCAGGGCAGTCGACTTCGAACTCCCATTGTCACTTCGCATCATCGCACTTCTCGAAATGTTCTATCGGATGAAAGCTGAACTCGGCTGCTATCATCGTTGAAAATAGTAATCATTCATTTTAGGCACCAATCACATATTTGCAGCAAATATTGCTCATAATGCATTTGTTCATGTTCTCCCTGGAGTTTTGTATTCAACTTAGCGGATATCTATAGACAAAGCACACGAAAGTTTTGGACCTAAAGCATTGTATTTTACGCCCATTGTGATGTTATAACCTATGTCAAATTTTGAGCACCTCAGGCGCTGGGAGGAACCCGATGGCTTAGATACATTTGTGGATGTCCTCCAATTACTTATCCGTGAACACTAACTTGGCATGCCCACCGTCGTGCTCACTGCGACATTCTTGATTCTTGGGTCACTTCGTCAAATGATCGGTCGTCTTCTCATTATTGCCTGGCATGCTTGAGCTTTCATAACCACCATGAATGTTAGGAATATCTCAGTATTTTATGACCAAGCAAGCCAGATGTCACCTTTTCCGATCACAGAATCCGCTCATAAATTATGACTTGTCGTCCTCGCTGAGTTGCAGATTTCCATATTCGGAACCTTTTAGTGTACCATTAGAAACAGGTGCAATCGATCTATTTTGATCACTGACAGCAAATTCCACCTTGTTTATCATCCGCAGCATTGCTTTTCCCCTTTCCTAGCTTAGGATCACTAGAAGTTTGCGCCAGTCACGGTCGGTAGTTGGTAATGTTCAAATGAACAGAGCCGAACTCCAAAGTTGTACGCAAATGCACTAACAAATAACTTGAATCACCAGCATCCAGAAATTCTCCATTCTAAGTCTTGCCCTTTCATAGGAATTGCGTGGAATTAGATCAAGGTTAACGGCTATTCGCAACACCGTTTCAACCGAATAAAGTCCTGATGTGTTTCAGGCAATGCAGTCTACCGTAGCAGAATCGAAGTACACTAGGGGTCACATGAAATTTACAGCGAATCAAAAAGTATGAGGGTTCATTTGCGATGCCCATCTGTTAATAGACAATGCACACAAATATTCAGTTGCAGCTATGAAGTCTAACTGAACCGTCTTGGTCATTGCGATCGACAACCTATAACGCTGTACAATCTCTGTCTCCACAGTCTTGACCACTTATCAGAAACATTTATTAAAGACATATTTTTCCGTTTATTTTACTTACCTGTTTGACAAACGAACGATAAGAGATTCATTTTTGTTGAGAAGCCAGAAATGTTGTAAACGATTGCGATGGAATTTCTATGTATGAAGATGGGGACAAACCTTGCAGTGTGGTGTTCAGTGCACGTGTGCGGCTACCGGGTTGGATGGTGACCATTAAGTGTTTTTAATACACAGTTTTCAAAAGTCACATACGCCAGCCTAATTGAACATAATTCGCCCCCCCCCCCGGAATGGTAAATAAAGAAAGCACATTATAAACTAAAGCATGTGCCTGGATTATTTGTTTAAAATAGTTCCCCGATAGTCCGACAGAAAATAATTTGCCGGTTACCTTTTCACATCACTTTGATTGCATTGTTAACATGGCAAGTATGCACTTATTCACACAGAGATTAGCAACGTTGTCAGATTAGGTTTTTCAAATACGTCTTTCGAAACATGTTCAGCCCTATCTATCACTGTTACGTAAACACCGGAAACTGTTTGGTCGGCAATTGCTTTCAAACTGAGTAGAGTGGCATCCATAGTTTCAAGTAGAAGATAAAATGAAGGGTCACTTGGCAGAACCAATTGCTAGTGAGTACCAGTCTATTGCGGCACTGCTCTACAAGTCGCTATCAACGTAAAATATATAATCCGATGGGTATTTTTATTCTTTTATCTCTTACTTCCGTTATTAATGAAATAACAATGTATTTCTTTTTCCAGGGAGGGAGTAGCGGCCAAGAGAGGGCTGCCAAATGGGGAAGTCGAGTGGCGGTGGGAGTATTCGAACGCGCTACTTTCACGTGCGAGCACCAAGACACTGTCAGCTTGGATACCGCTGGTAATTTGACCTCCTTTGTTTTCGAGATCTTGATAGTTTAGGTTTGTCTTTTTCATGCAAAGTGCTTCTGTTGAAAGTCTTCCAGTAGCTGATGCACTTTTGTCCCTTGATGTTTCAACGTCCAGTGAGTTACAGAAGCACCTAGATTAGTTATAGCGATTCAGAGGTGTCCCCGATGGTTGCTTTTGTGCATTCTATTCTTCAGCCATAATTTTTGCCTTTGCTGCTCTTATCTTATCGTTGTCTTATCCTTATCATTGCTCTCTTCTTCGTTTTGTTCATTAATGCGTTGTTCGCAGCCACTGTTACACAGTCGTCTCTACTCTATACTTATTAGGTATACAATTATCGATATCAAAACAAGACAAAATCGCCTAGTGTTGTAGTTAACATAGCTACATTTCGTGTGAAGCAAAAGTTAATGGACCAAAACAAAACGTCGATTGGTTTGAATGACTTTTGTCTACGACTTAAGAAACAGTGATGTTTAAATAAGCTATATCCAACCTAGTAACAACAAAGCCAACACTGAGGTATTCTTTTGATGGCCTATGATGGCTTTATTCATAATAGCTACCACATGACCACATGACGACTGCTTCTAAGTTTCATTGTAATTCATGGGAACCCTCAGGAACTGTTCAACTGATCCCAATTTCGAATAGCATAGGGTGTAGTTTTATCGTTTTATTTTTTCCAGTCTTTGTTCTTGCAGAAGCATCCCCAGGTTGTGTTTGGTAAATCACAGCACCGTCTAGTCACAAGGCAAATAGACAACTACTATCAATGACGGGTAAACTGCAAGTCGAAGAAGTTTATGGCAGTGGAAAGCTAATGAGTCTGTGAGTGAGCCTTTTCACCTGTTACCTCCAAGCGTCAATTCGAGGGATCTCGAGAATCTCAAACCTGCAGTCTAAAAGGATTTACATGAGCCAGTCATTGACAAAAATTTTGAAGCGTTTTTGTGATGTCATGGGCTGGCCACGCCAACCCATCTTCCAACCAGTATCCTCGTTGAATGATAGCATAAAGCGACGCTGGGGTCCTGCGGCAGAGCCCAAAATCCGATACAAATCTGGGACAGAATAACTTGTTGAAATAGTTTTTCATATGGTATTCAACTAGTGTTATTAATCAACCGTGTTCAAGCAGCGAAAACCTTCACGCCTACGGGTATGCTTCTCAGACGCATGACCAGAGGTACAACTGTTGTCTAGGCTCGACATTTGACCGTTAATTTGATATTGCGACATCACGTGTCTCGTACTAGTGAATGTCACTCAAGCCTCCCGTACCCACAAAAGCACCTCTTTCTATGTGCGCAAACCAGGTGAGATACAACTGTCAATTTAACTAAGTCTATTCAGTACATCCGTCTTTCTCTCTGGAGGAACGTGGTTCGGTTATGAGCCTCAAATGTGAGAAACAGCCTAAATACACCTGCATTATCCTCAGACTATAGGTGAGTAATTTTAGCCTAACTGGACCGCCAATCAGTAATAAAACATCAATCACATAGTCCGATATGGACATTTTTTTCTGAGAAACCACACCGTCATTATTCTCTGATGAAGGTAAAACATGCTCGTCGTCATCTGAATGACAAAGTTGTAAAGCTAAAACAGAACAGCCTTTGAGAGCACTACTTTTCCTGGTGAACATGGGGGGAGATCGTCGTCAATATGAACTCGGGTTCTGGCGTCCGCAAACAGAAATCGGAAAACAGAAGGGGTTTTTCTCCCATGTAGTGCTATCAGTCTGATCCGAGTGAGAAAAGATAACTGGTAAATCTATGTTTATCAGTCACGGGAAGCATTCCGCCAGACAGAGATTTTGCTTGGAAAAACCTTATTTTATCAGTACTCATTGTTTTCCCTAATGGAGACCGAACGGTTCTCTAGACTTTGAGTCCAGTTTGCTCAGAATTTCGGAGATTTTCTGCTTGTGATTCTTCCAAGAGATTCTACAAACAGTGCGGCTTCACAACCGCAGAAGAGATATGTTCTAAAATTCATTACCGAAACAGGATTTTTATTTTTCCTTAGTGTCGCACTGCACTCAACTTTTTATACCAACAAGCTTTTTGTCAGTCACTGCAAACACATCGACTTTGGCCTGTTAGATTTACATCTGAACTGCCTGATGCGAATGATCCAGGATTGAATGAAGAAATGATAGGTCAACTGACGTGTTATATGGAAATAAGTATTCACTAAAAATACCATGCTATTAGTAAAATAAAAGCGTTTGACTGAAAATTGTCTCGAGAAAGATTTTCCCATGTTGACCGAAACTTTGATCAACTCAAAAGCTGTTTCTGGTAAATAAATAAATCCATGTTTGCTCTATACTTCACTTCTAATCAGTCCAGTCCATCCGAATAAGCTAATACTACTCAGCCTTACGCTTGCTGATGGCTTCTTTGCTTTTCAATGCTTATTTCATCACCTGGCAAAAACATAATGAGATGCTTCAGGTTGTAACCGTATTTTGTTTTTATTGAGCTTTTGAATAAAAAACGGAATGCAATACTTGTAGCCATCAAGCTACGGTAAGTTTGGACAAAGAGCTAACCTAAGTTAACATTGCAAAAACGAATCAGTTACATTTAGAAAATTACCAGAAATCTATGGATTCTGTTTTATTTTACAAGGTTTGTATTTATTTAGCATACTAAAACCCAACTGAAAATTCGGAGGAAAAGCGAACTCGGAAGTTTTTAGTGAGGTAGAAAGTTCTGAGTTGATAAATACAATTCTTTGCCCTATAGGAAAGATTTCCTTTTAATAAATTGTAAATATACAAAACAAAATTTGAGTTAAGCGAGAGATTTGAGCAACCTCTCGTATTAATTATCTCAGGCAACCGAACGTATAAAAACAAGAAGTTATCGACGACTGGAATGGTACCATGCGGGTGGTTCCTCTGGTACTCAATGAAGCAGAGCGGTTTTATCTTAAACCTCATATAACATATGAGACATACTTAAAGGATGCAACTGTACAACAATTCCATTTGGCTAGGCGTGCAAAACCGTTTTTCAATCCTATCGTTCTTGTGGCACAACAGATTACTGAAATTCTTTTGATCACACCAAATAGGGACGTGAGTGCATCCGTTCCCTGAAGCTTCTCTCACTGTGTGCATGTATGCACATATATGTACATGTTTACGATAGCCGATCAGCCAACGAGGCGCAATCGCCCACTCATGACTAAGCTTTGGGTACATTGCTCAATTCGAACTGCGGTCTGATAAGTGAAATTTCTACCCATGTCCACTTCGGTTTTTGTTTTCAAAAAGTCTCCGACTAAATTAATACTTTGGTCCTCAAAATACTGTGGCAGAAATGATGTCCATCATACTTTTGTGGTAGAATTTTTCTCAGAAGAACGGCAACAATTTTGTGCACCCTGGCAACAAGTACAATTTTAATATAAAAATGCTAGACAATGTTTCTTGACAATACTGTAGAGGCCTTCCTAGTTAAAAAATCTAGATTTAAACAAGGGAACTTTGCCCAAAAAGCGGATTTGATTCAGGAAGAGAAGCACCTACAGGTAACCCTAAGATAACACAGTTGCACTAAAAGTATTTTGGCCCATTTCTTGGTACTCAATTCGAAATTATCACAGAAAAAACAAATGTACTGTACTGATGCAAGGAAAACCTCATGCGTAAGAATCAATAAAACACCTTCTTGAACAGCGGATTCAGGTTTTTTGCCCTTTTCAACCGTGCTCCAACGGAGCAGACTACCAATGGTTTGAACAAGAGTTCAAAACATTAGTTTCGAGGACCAACCAGTTAGGAATTTTTGTTTTTGGCATTAAGTTTGAATTACCTAGCGGTGGCGAAGTGTACCTGAAAAGTTTGGCGGATCATCAATAAGAAAGTCGATTATTTTGAAGAAAACTGCACTCGAAAAATTGG
Source organism: Fasciolopsis buskii (assembly GCA_008360955.1). Lineage (NCBI taxonomy): Eukaryota > Metazoa > Platyhelminthes > Trematoda > Plagiorchiida > Fasciolidae > Fasciolopsis > Fasciolopsis buskii. The sequence continues at coordinate 77,772 of LUCM01000561.1, read as the reverse complement.
GAAAATGAATATCTGCGAAATTTGGCCTGATATAAAACATCTTTCTGCGTACTATAGTGGAATAAGCCAGAGAACGTTATTGCCAGTGACTTAATGCATGATCCAAAACTGATTATAAAATAACTTTGATGCAAACAACTCATCGATTTTCGCCTATCAGGCGTGTGTTGTGCTCGATGGCAACCTAATGCCATAATCTTTCCGAAGTGCACACATATGGAGATTTTCATCAATAAGTAATCGATGATGCGTTAACCTGAAAATTTCTCGAAAACAGTCGTGTAGTAAAAAAAGATTGGCTAGTCTTAGGTGACTCTGTTGTGAACTACGTGCCCTGTTACACTGGGTTAGTGTAAAATATTCCGAAAATCGAAGCCAACAGCAACGAAGGAATGATATGGCAGATTGAAGATGACATGTGTTACGAAAGTACAAACATCTGTTTGGTAGCACTTTGAAATAAGTCGTTGCTACAGGCAATAGGTTAAGTTGATCGTTTATACGTAAAATAGTATCTGCGCAATTAATGGGGCTGTTGATACTTTCTGATGAAATGGAGGACAGTTTACCAATTGATCGGAAGTGCATGTGCAAACTTTCTCGTCCGGTTGACTAACGACTTGATGGAGAAGCCAGTCAAAAGCTTGACTGGTAAAATGCGGGTTCTTGTGAAAACAAATCTTATTTCTATTGAAAAAGATGAGAAAAGACCTTTATTAATTGGGAAGTATTAACTTGAGTATCTCAAGAAAGACAACATGAATTGTTGCAGGCTTAGCTTGCCCCAATTATCTTTGTTACGAAATCTTTTGGAGCTAGACCTCAGGAGTAATACAATCGGCCGCCTGGAGGACAGTAAAGTTTGACTAACTTTTATTGCTTCAACAATCATCGTACACATCAGGGTCATTGATTAAATAAGCAGTGTTCCTCTATAAGCGAATGATGCACACTGGACGCTACTATGAACGCATTATAAATGGTCGGCACTTAGTGGAGAAAGATGAAAAAATGCCATGGATATTGAATGGAATTGGTGATACAATCACCACAAACGGCTCGCGAAATCGTAGTTATTTGAAAATGAGAGTGAATTGTTCATGGCGAGATCCTTCATAATTATTCTGTCAACAACATGAATATTATGATACAAAAAGTTTCAGTCTGCATGCCACTCGTGACATTGGGCAACATCCACATGAATTTCGGGTGGGGGCTTAATTTTTTTGAGTTTCCTGTGCTAACTGGTTCTATGAACTCACGTCTCATCCTAAACCTTCAATCACATCGTCGTTAGGCGTGAACTTAGTTTCTACCGTTGAAAACGACTCAACTGCTTCCCAATTAAACTCCGCTGGATGTTCCACCTATGAATTCCAAAAAATCTCTCAAGCTCTGATGCGCCGAATGCAGGTTCCAAATGCATTAAATCGATTTTTCCCTCACACTGCTGACTGTTATTTCTGTTGGACTGTCTTGTGATTAGAATTCTGTTTTTCTCTGGTAATGTGATTTAATTTTTTGAGTTGATAACAATTTTAGTGGAAGACCTTTGATCTTTGATAAACTGCCTATTTAGTAGTGGAATCGGATTACATATCATACATTTTGTAAGTTGATCAAAGCTCAGTCTTATTACTGTGCTAAGTCCATCGGTATTAATGAGAGAAAGTGATCACAAAGGTGAGTAGTTACATGTTTCGTCACAGACTACAGTATCAGCCACTGTTTGCAATCGCCGGAAAGATTTATCAAGTCTAATACTTTGTTCGGAAACTGGATGTCAGGAAGTAATAAATGTATATAAAATCATGCGTTATCTACCAAATGCCCCAAGGTTTTCTATTTGATATTTTTCAAAACCGATGCAATCAATGCCTTCATCTCTTCCCAATACACCTACAGCAAATGTCTACGAAGGGTATGTTTAAAAAACCAAGAACTAGAAAAGCGTGTCTTCTTTCATAGATTATGTTATCCAGAATTCAATTACTGGCTAGTATTCATCCCTTAGTTGAATAAGATTTCAGAACGAGATTCTCTAAGCTCAAATAGAAGTAGAAAACGATGGATGGTGCTGCTGAGCTCCTGCCTTTCTACACGACTTCCAATCATCGATGACTGACTGGGGGTAATGGTGAACTCTAAAAACAACTTTCCATGTCTTGCAAAGAACAAACAACTATAACACAAAATATAAGTACAACGGAGCGACGTCTGGATGTTTAGTTAACTAACAGAATTAATGCAAAACCATAACTCGTTTTTCCGTAGAATAAGATCTTATTATTTTGGCAAAGTGAAGTTTAAAATATGGAAATTACTGGCAGTATCTTGGTTCCACTGTGCATACCGGTCGCATGAGTGAGGCACGTCGAAGTAGTTGGTTTCATCTGAGCACAGGTAAAAAACAAATACCGTTGATGGATGTCATAATATTGCAGGTTATATGTCGGATCAATTGCCCTGTTATTCAGTTCGTTACGTGGGCAAATTTTTACAGCCCTTGTTAATCCAGTAAATAACGACCAAAACAGAAAAGGCTTAGCTAAAAAAGAAACAATTTCGGTACACCCAAGTTAAATTGCTCTTCTAAAAACCCTGACGACCGTGAGCTCATAACTTGACAATCCACATCGTCGGCTGCGGAAATTATCAGTCCATCAAGGGTTCATTTTACCTCTGCATTTCACAGTCTAGTGTAACACGAATAAAATCGTTAGGCTGGTAGTGCAAATCAAACCGCTTCATAAAACGATAAAACGAGTAAAACGCTCAAGGTGAATAAAACCTAACGGATTTAACGACCTATCACCAACCAAAATTTCACACTAGCTGAACAAAAATAATTGCAATCGTTGATTGAACTACCTTAGCGATTATTTGGCAGAAGGGTAGCTTATGAATAAACAAATTCCTAAAAGTCGGTCAACATAATTCTCAGTCCACTCACTAAAGGGAACCAAAATTTTGCCCTTCAACTACCGGGTAGTAAAAAAGACTGATTGAACGTGAGTAGGCCATTTTTAACCATCGGGGTATTAAGTTGAGCCTACCTTGAAAATTGATCGGCAGTCAAGGTAATTTTTGTCAAAGTTACGTTAACTGATACTTTCCAAAATGCCCGGTCTTGCCAGTCTAATGCTCTATGATTCTGTTTCAACATAAAAATCTCCTCAGCTTGCTGTTCAGGCTATCTAGATTAGTCTTGTAGATTGAAGCAAGTAGCCGCGGTACCACTTGGAAAACTGCGGATATTTGTAAACAGACTTAACCATCGTAAACACATACTGCTTGAACAGAATCCCACATGAGGTAAATTAATTTCACGAAAGGTAGTTAACGAACAAGATTAAGGAATTTAATAACGTTTTTTTACTTCTGTCGCCATTTACCACGAAAAATACTGGTAAAATGTGAAAAATTTAAATCAACAAATTTTTTATCGAACGGATCGATGTTTACCAGTGGACAAGCTGTATATGTTTTTCTGAAGCTCATGTCACGTTTATTGACGCTCTGAGACGTTCCTCTGTTACATCAGCGTGACCGCGTTACGAACCATAATGTGACATTTCAGAAGGACAAGAGAGCAGTTTGATGACTTATATCTGCTATGAATGGCCAGTTAAGTGTCATATTCGCCAGAAAAATTTCATCGAATTCAGGTAATAAACTTACATCCATAGGTTCTGTTAAGAGTGTACTCAACAAATGTCAGGAGTTTTTGTGAAAACAATAACCGTCGTTCAAACGTGAGATGCACGTCACAAAGTGAAGAACTTTCCATTACATATCCATCTAGATCTGTGGAACGAGGAGGCATTTCATGCAATGATCCTTTAATAACACAAATGCATTTTGTTACAACTAAGAAAATCTCCCAGCATTTTAGTCACGCGCTCAAAATATGGCAGAACTTTTTAGTTTCATTCGCTTTCTGCTACTGAAGACGGTCCTTGAAAACGCATGCAAATGGACCACAAGGAATCATCATGCAGTTCCCCAAATTCATGTGAGTACGTTTCCTCATTGGTTCAGTTTATTTGATTTAACTCAATAATATGCTTTTGGACTCCTGCATTATACTGAACCAAAGATACCTCTTGAGTATCTCCATGGGTTTTGATTTTGTTCATTAAGATTAATTCAGGCCAAGGGCAGTGAAAACCAGATGAGACAATATCAGATTATTTCCGTTCATCCTCACACGTTTCAAGAACGCAACACATGGCAGGCTTGCTATTCCAGTAAATGGAACTACGGTGGCAATTAGCTTTAAGTATAGGTATCACACAAATTAGAATCCACTCCGATAAAAATAAATTGCATTTACAAATAGAGTGCCAGGATTCGATTTGAAAATTTACGTACAAATGCACAGGTGACATATATTGTCTGATTCATACTTGTAGCTCTTTTAAAGATCTTGTGGACAAAACGATTAGCTTTCCAATCGCGCTGGTTTCGTTTCCGAGAACTTCACGTTAATTCCATTCAGACGTTTGGCATTTTAACAGTAGAATGACTCTGACAGGGTATGACATAAAGTCCAACCTGAGTTGCCTAGTTGTATGGCCGGTAATGACATGTGAACACCGTCTCATGGCCTGACCGCGCAGGACTATTTGTTCGGTAGGAACATTCTTCTTTTTCAACAAGCTGCGAGCCATTGAAACTAACTTTCCAGTGAGCAAAAATGAGATGTGTTTACGACGATTAGTATTTCTGTTGTAAAACTTGGTTATCACAATCCTGTTTGAAAACATGTTTTCAAAAGTAATGGAGAATTTTCGCCTATAGGAACAAACGGATTTCGGCGCACCTCTGGAAAGTTAACGGGTAGAATGCACGGCGCGAGGTCGTATTCCTGAATGACACCAGCAATGCATCAGATTACCCAAAATCTCCGGACTCACATTCTTATAGCTGACCCCAGAATAAACGTGAATCACTTCTTTGTATCGTTTTTGTTATCAAATTTCGCATTCTTCGTTAAAGGAGATCACCACTGTGAACTTTTCTGGCTTAGACGTGAGAATGTCACTTAAGGTCAGCTCAATGATACATGACTGAGTGAGGTTTTGAGATAGGCTACAACATTCCGTGTACCTGAACATTTTCATTCAATCGGACATTGAAACCAAAATCCGCACAGATAAATTTCGAAATTCCACAAAATCTATATGTATGGTAGGACGCTGGATCTCGTAACCTGAATGGGGACAGTGGACAGTCACCGTGCACTTGAATGATATGGACAACTAGACACACAGATCCTGTGAGTAAATGTCTGCGGTTACCAGTGATTACAATTTCCATGAATCCATGTTTTGCACAAGTAATGCCCCTAATCAGGCACGTCCACTTCCGAATCTAAACAATCATTATCATTATATTAAACCATTTATTAAATTCAGAATAACCGAACCTCATTGCAGTTATGTCTGGACAACTGGCGATGCTGAACCGCATTTCGTAACCGGTTTTTGCCATATCCATTTTGTCAGAGAATACACAGACCTATTAATCAAGCGCACCACCTTGCCACTTTAGAGTTCATGAAAGACTTCACGATTATACACCCGCGAACCTTTCTTTGAATATCAGATTCTCAACACAAACCGTCCTATTTAGTTTTGAGTACAAAGATAGTGTTAGTTGCATCGCATAGCTATCACTAAATTATCCCTTCCTTCCAGTAAATTGCACAATGTTAAAGAATTTTCCGAGCAATACAAAGAATACTCAGTGGGTATCGATGTGCATGGAGATATTACAGTTTGGGAAGATCGATCCCCATCCTGAGCCGGTATAATTTACCCAGCAAGTAATTTAATAAAATGGGAACAGTGTCTAGACGGAAAACTTATCATTTCAATGCAGTCATGTAAAGCTTTCTGCATTCTCTTTGTACCCAAACTGAACCAAGTTTCCCCTTTTTTATTTGAGCGTTTTGCATAATAAAATTCAACTTCCAATTTAACACAAGATCAGGTTAGTTTGTAACAACCCGTACTTTGTGAACAGTTCTGATGAACAGTTTTTGCCAGTTCACAGGTGCAAGCATTGACTGAACATTTGCGACCAACTTTATCCGTCTTGCTTGCTACGTGTCCTGTAAGTTTGTTTTACCCATACCCTCCAAGAAAATCGTGGTGAATCAAACTGTGGCACTGACTCTACGTTACATGTGCGCTTACGTTTTTATCCAATTCACGTTCGTAATAGATTTTTCTAGAACATTCTGGTCATCGGTCAATGTCATACGATCAGTCAGGCACGAAGGGTATCTGCCGTGTCAGCTCTGTTAATCTGATGCATAAATGACTTTTTTTTATCTTTAACCCTTCTGATTTACACTTCACTGTCTTCCCTGATGCCGGACTAGCTGCAAACAGTACTGTTAATAACAAAAAACAAATAGAGTGATTTGATTTATCTGGGTTTCCAAGAACGGTGTATTTGTGTAGATTTAAAGCATTCCGCTTTTTATTCCACTTACCAACGCGATTATATTATTGCTGTCCAGTTAAAAAAATCAATTTTGAAAAGCATCTCATGCAATCAGCCAGCTATTTGTGTTGATGACCGCGTCCAGGCTACCAATCAACTCAGAACTGATAATCTGTTGTGGGTGATTTTGATAACATTGTTGCTTGTGGATCTATAAAGTTTATACCGTAAATCAAGCCCATTTACCACTGGTGGCTAGTTAAGGTTAAATCAGACGGGGAACACATGAATCGTTTATATTTAAATATTCATATTTATGCAGATGCGAATTTCTTTTGCATATAAAAAACAGGTTTTAATTTAACGAAAGAAATGATGATAAATAACCCCTAAATCAATTTTTGTCTTCAAGCTGGTCGGACTAGCTACGTGCATGGTTTAATCACGTTTTCCAATTGTAAATCTCTTGCATGTTATTCTTTTCCGAACGGACTGAACTGCCACGTGATCGGATTGATTGCACGTGCACGTAAGTGACAATAGGCCCTTATCAGTTCACAAGTCTGAATGTATAGTCTCTAACGCCTTAAATAGTTTCTTATTTCAATTTTGTTGCATACAATTTAGGATAAAACGGGCTCCGAATAAATGAAGAGACAAAAGCAAACGAAACTTGCATTTGTCGAGTTAGTTGACAGATGTTATAAATATCAGGATCATTCCTGCAGGGTAGGGTAATGAAATTTGGCTCGATCAACAAAGTCCGTGAAATAGTTCCCTTGCCACCTAAACTGGATAGTGCATGTACTTTTGCCTCGATAACTGTCCACACAATCTCCAATTTCAAGATATGTTCCACAGTGTCCGTCTGTATATTGCTGGGATTTTCAGCTTACTTTCAAGTTGTTTCAAAGTGACAAATGAAAATCTTCTCGCCATCCTGGTGACCCGAATCCATTGCAATTTATCTTACGGAAAATATGCAAACGAATTTTGCACTTCTGACAAGGAATGTGATCGTTTTTATTATTTAAGAATTAAAAGTTGTTCGTCGTAAGTATTGTAATTCACGAGCAAATCAGTTTGACTTGCGTTCATCTCTGCTTCAGGCTGTCTTCGATTAGGTACACACCTGATTACCTTGGTCGAAGCTGAATTCGTTGTAACTGCTCAGCCGCTAAGTCGCACATCCGTAGAAAAATGAATACATCATCTAGCGAGATCAAAGTCGTGTAATAAATAAGCAGCCCATTTGCTGGCTTCAAGCAATAGACAGTTTTGCTAAGTTTTTAATGCTGCTCCAATTACGCTTGGACACAGGTACCGAGATTTGGAATATTTTGAACACAATGTTGCCAAGTAGACCTAATTAGTTCGACGGAGCAAAAGCCAATTTCGTCAGTTTAGGAAAGTTCTGCAAGCAGTGCATATCATACTTCTTTCACGTAGCTGCTCTACAGTCTTGAAAAAATTGCAATGATAATATTGCAAGAATCTGTCAGCTGTCACGTATATACCTGCTGGTAAGTGATAGTGGATATCAGATGGCAGAAAGTTTAAATCACAAGGTTTTCGGAAGTTGTTCGCCTTTGATCGGTGCCAAATAAAAGGGGAAGTAAAATAAATAGGCGTGAACTGATCGGAGATCACAAAGCGCTGATTACCTTGCAGCAGAAACCTACAAACCTCGGCTCTTCACTTTGGAACCAGCATCAGCTTTGTCCAGACGGTACTTCTCAAATAATCTTGAGCGGGCATATAATACGTAAACAGTAGGTTAATGGATTACCTTAATCCACGGATGAAGCACTCCAGACAAAGTGAGCCGTGGCCGGATTACGTCTGTCGTAACACCTATTTAGTGTTTTAATTAGCCAATTTCTGACTGAAATGACCACTCCAGTTAAAAACTCTCATCTGATATAATGTCCGTATAATAATCATCGAGCGTACATTATATCTGGTAATTCAGCTTTATTAGTTTGCGCACCACGAAACTTTGTTGCAGAATATTGTTCATCATGCGCGTTATTGCTGGGTCCATCACTGCGACATTATGAAAACAACATGAAGCTAATTCGTCCTAGTCAGAAACCAACAGCATCCAGCGTACATCATGTTCGAACTGAAACTTGAAGCCATTCCACACGATGGTAAGCGGAACATCGAAGTCGTCCGACTAAACAACAAGGCTCACAACTATTTAGCGCCTCTCGTCGGAAGGTATGGCACTAGAAGGCTACAAGCTACCGATGCAAACTACTCGAATCCCAACAGTAGATGGCTCGTTTTGTATGCTCTAAGTAGTACGAGGACATTTCAAACATGACCAAAAGAGTTTGAGGGCTATATCAATACAGGCAGTGGGAGGTTGGATTTTACACTAGGTTAATCGCTTCAGGTTATCGTAGAGAGGTTTCCTCGTAAATAATGAGGTCTTGACGAAACAGTGGTGGTTAACATTTCGAAGATATATTAGTTACTGATCCGTTGAGTAGGACATTTTGGTGATATTTCATGACGTCTTCTTGTGTTTACGAAAACCGTAACAAATGAAGCGCTACGGAACAAACATGCTTTCCCAGCACATTTGATTTAGAAAACAAGCAGATCACTACTTTTACATCTGAAAAATCATGAACTCAGATACGCAAAGTCCTGTGCCCCGAAATATTTTGCAACTCTGAATGATGTTCAGACTAAACTCTCATTCTGATAAGATCTAAATCCAGGAAAACCAAAGGTTTTTACGCAAACTAATCTGATGCGCCTAAACAGTAAACAGAAAACACTATGAAGTGCAGTTGTAAACCAGTAGGTGATAGATGGCAGTATGGAACTGAGTCAACACTCCCCATATCTAACGATGTGTCCATGGTTTTCGTTGACCAAGAAAAAACCGGTTTATTTATTGACTTCTGTCTAATTAGCATTCAAAGCTACTAGTTTATTGAACTAGTTTCCAGGTCCATTTGAGCTAATCGCAACATTTGATTTATGACTTGATGGAGAACCCACTTTTTTCGTTCGGGCACAGTGGACGCGCACGGCTGATGACTTCCAATATGGATGAAACCACTGTACGGTGTTTTCATGGTTTAGAAATAGCGATTTCTAAACTCCGCCTGTTCTTATAAACGCGTTTGCATGCGCGCTTGCATCGACATCTGTTACTTGTGTTTCGCACTTGCTGGCGTACACTGCCACAGGTTGGGCAATCCTGGGTAAATTTTGTTTTGACTTATGAAGCACAGCAGCTTCGATAAACTATCATATTCAAGAATGAATAAGATTAAGCATACCAAAATAGCTGGCATCACGTCGCTTGATGCGCATCGTCGAACGTAAATATGGAGTGTTGATTTCCCCATAAACAGTTACAAGTGAATCCGATTAATTCATAATGTAGGCCATTCACCCCACAATCTTCTTCCAATTGTTTAGGTTTATTTCGGATGCAATGGACATTGCCCGTTGAGGACTCTTCACAACAATGAATTTCCTTTACCGTGCTTTCTTACTTTTAATGGTAACAGTTAGATGTACGCCTTGCTTGAAGAATAATTCCATTGAGAGACTAAATATGAACCTCCCCGAAAAGAGGACCAAAACACGATTTTTGAGACAAGATCGTGTTCACACTTTTAGGCTTATCAGGTTATGAATCCCCAGAGGCGAATAAAGCCCAACAAGAAATAGGCAACTTCGTGAACCATTAGGTTAGTTCTGATAAGTCTGTTCGCCTCCGAAATGCCAGTAACCTAATGCGTACCTAGGTGCAGTTGGTGGACATGTAGCCAGGTTAGGTGAATGGTTATTTTCTTTCTACACCTGACCTGTGTACCAGAAGACCTTCGTTTACAACTTTCAATCACCCATGCTTCAAGTTGACTAACCCATCGTGATGCTTAGAAGACCTAAGTCACCAAACCAACATGAATATATTCTATCTTTCACAAGTTTTCTCAACTCCCTATTACTTATACCATATGGTATTCAATTCAAAAACTGGTTTGTGTCACCAAAAGCAATTTCTTGTCTCAGGAAATGTGCTGCAATGCTGTAATGGGCACACTTCGGGATAACTTAGAAAGAAATACATCACAGAACTCGATTTCTCTCAATATGATGTGCTTGACTACGAAATTAGAAAGGGTTCAAGGCACACGAATTCACCTTTCCAATCAAAATCAACTGATGTTTATGACTAGCAGATATACCCCTTAGTCAAGGCTCACTGGATCATCTAGAATTCAGGTAATCAGCAATAGGTTTAGCTGCTGCAAAGTGATTTTCTGAGTAGTTCAAAACTAAATTAGGGCCTCACATCTTACATAAGGACATCAATTTTTCAAATTGAATTTTCTCTGTTAATAACAGATTTCCACAACAAACTCTTCTCTTTGTTCGTCTTGCTAGTAATTCATTCGTCTGACTTCATCACGCTTGCATTCAGCTTGAGCTGAAAACAAGTTAAGCCAGAAAACCGAAGAACTTTCTTCCATAATCACCCAAACTCATGCTGATTCGTTTTGTCATGAGTTAAGGGAACCCAACTGTTCAACCATTTCCGATAGTTCATTGAACCCGTGCATGAACACCAGGTAAGTTGAGATTCACTAATGGACAACAATATCAACATTTATTAGCACCTAATCGAACTTGATTTTAGATAATCGACAATCAAGAGTGTAATTCTTCAAGATGTGTCTTTTAAGAAGTTTGCCCCTTTTCTGAATTAAAGTTCCTCCAGTGACTGAATCAATGCCTAATTGCAGACTTTACTGGTGGTCACCAGTTAAAGTGTGCAGGATAGCCGGTTTGGAGGAACTATCAAATCGTGGTAATTGCTAAGTAGAATACGGAGGATATTCTAAGCACTGGAATTCCTGCTATGATCTATCCGGTGTTAAGTGAACAACAAATTACTTTCAGAAACAAACCTGAGGACTTCTCGAAGAAACAGAATGGAAACATTAATTTTAACACCTAATTTATCTCAGAATGAGAAAAGCTCTTGTTTTCTAGCGTTGATTGGACCAGATAGAGAACCAGAAGGGCTGGAAGGTTCTTCACTATGTACTGTCTCGGTTCGATACAGCATTCGGTGAAATTTTAACTTCATTCATTTGGAAACTGTTACCTATCTAAAAAGTTAAATTGGAGCTTAGGAAATGATTACGGGGCTGTGACATTTGGATGGTGTCTTCTAATTACCTCCGACAATGAATGCTGCACTGTGATACTAGAAGCAACTTTGAAAGTATTTCCGTCTCTCTTCCAGAGAAAAACAAATATTCATTCAAGTACAACACATGACAGTGATTAGAAAAGATAACGATCCATTTTGTTTAGCTCTTTGAAAAGTTCAAGCACTAGTAACAGCCCAGCAGGCTTTGTTTGTGTTTCCAATGCACGGGACTTTGCAATTCTACTCGTCAGTGCAATTTTAAGGAAGGCGATATTGAGCAGTCGGAAAGATTTTGACAATGCTATTGGACAAGGCTGTCAGGCCTAGTATGACAGCAACATGCTGCTTTGGTAAGCTAATGTGAATTAATTAACAAGACCAATTTACCTGGTAAAACTAGCATTTCTTAGCAATCGTGGTGCGGAATTTTGGATAATAATAAAATTTGTGGACCTGATGCGGCTAAAATAAGCGAACGGTAGATTTTTTACCTTTTCTAAAGATTGTATCTAAATTTCTTGAAAAGCAAGATAATTTTTCCGGGCAGCACCCTTTCATCCAAAATACGATGACTGTGTATAACCGCTTTTAGGAGTCTTGGTTTAATTAATAATGAAACAACCCTCATCAACGTGTACACTGCATTTCATAGTCATTTTTATGACAGCTCAGATGTTCATATAAGATGGAAGAAATCCACCGGTATAAAATTTTAAAGCCGGAAAGTATAAATAAATGCGCTCGAAAATGCAAGCCTTTACAATAACAGCTGCGTCCCACGAATGCGCCGGTGCAAATCCGTTTTACATGAAATTCAGTTGCCTTATACACGAGCATAATTTCTGAATTCTGAGCCTTGTTGGGGCTGTCAAACCGCCTCATGTATTTTGCCGTTGTGTGGTACCCATGCGACCGTTTTCGTAACCACTACTCAAACAACGAAAATTAGGTTTGTCGTCGCTTGCAATACGCTTGTGTTAGGCGGAAAAATGTAGCTAAATTCAAAATCTTTGTTCAAATTATGTAAAGATGAAGCGCTCAGTATCATTGAGGGGTGTAACAGAGTTCTAAAATTTAACAAAATAGTTTCCCTGCCAGAAAAAACGACAACCTGTGGTATCAATCGTGATTTCGGGTCATAGGAATGTTCTGCCCATATCTGAGGTGATATTTTTTGCATAAGTGCTTTCTCCAGACACTCCAGGTTCGGGAATTAGCGAGGGCTGCTACAAGGTAGGTGGTATGTCAGTCAAATTGTATCGAATTATCCCACTGTAAATCCGTCAATAAAATGTCTCGGATTTATCAGTTGTTTGGTAAACAGCCAGTTCTGAACCGTGACGCATTATCTTACGGTTAGGTTAATGACAAACAAACATCAGCATCATTAAAATCAAGGACAGCAATCGGATTGTCACGATCCGCGGAAGATGCTTCACATGATGCAAGCAAAACATGATAGTCTGCTACGTTTGCTGACTGATTTCAACTGCATGTTTAATTTCGATATTTAGTAGCCCTAAAGTCGACGGCTTCCTAACTTCTTTAGTTTGATAGTGATTAAATATGCACGACCCAGCTAGGGAAATTCACTGATCTCAGAATAGAAAGATCACCAATATGTTGATTAATTTAGTACTTTGTTTTTGTCGCTATCCTCTTCTGACTACACACATATTTTTCGTAAACTTGCCACTTGAATTTCGCCGACTGGTGTCAGTTAATTCTGGTGATGATCATTCCCTTCAGTTATACATGTTTCAGTTTAACGAAACATGTGTTTCATAAGAGATCAAGTTCTACACCACAGTGCCTGTTTACACCTCGCCTGTTCGAATATAGTGCCGATGAGTCAAGTAGAATCATTACCTAGCTGTCATGTTTTCCGTGCTTCAAACCAGAGGTCTGAAAGCCCATTGACGTGAGCCACAAGTGTTTCAAACGTCCCTCAAGTATGTTCAGGGCCCAGAAAATTAGCTATGCATATTCTCCTTGCTATTTACGGCGTTCCCAGCATTATACAGCAAATATGGTCTTGATAAAAAACGAAGGCATTTTCTTAGTTACCTTGGAAATATTACCTTAGGAATTTGCTTTGTTCAGTGTTGTCTGTAAAGCGCATCAACAACACAAGCGCTTGGGAAATCCGTCACTTTGTGCACTTAGTAAACGTACATGCAAATTTTTCGGTTGCCCCTTCATGCGGATCACTTTCAAGTTGTCACACTTCTTAAACAACTAGCTTTTTCTACCATAACATTTCATTATCGAGTTTTGGAAACACTTCCTTAGGATCATTATGAGTGAATTTAATGCGGTTATGTGGCATTGGGCATACATCTTAGTTTAGTATCGTAATTCGCGTGAGTTCGTGCGAGCTGTGCATGGCGTTCAGTCTTTGCCCCTGGACCAGATGGCACCGTTAACGCCTAGGCAACAATTGCTGCTGCCTTAAGATTATCAAGGTGCCTCTTGCTGTCATTAAATTCGTAAGGTACTAGCGGTGTTTTGGCTATCTGATATTGACATGCAATCCTCAAAATACGAATTCAATTAAGTCTTACTTGCAATGCATTTATCGTGGCTTCCCTAGAAGAGCTACTGACTAAACTTATTCAAATGTTGTACGAAAAAATCGACAGGGTATCATACCTGAAGACCAGACCACAAACTTTAACTCAGTGATTATTGAAAGATCAGTTGAAAATTCACCAGGAGTGAAAGAATGAAGTGTATGACAGCATAGTTCAATTATAAGGTTTGGAGGAGGTTATCAAAAGTAAATCTTACCAAACAACACTAAGCATAAATCCAACATCACTCGGCCTACCGAGTTACAGGTGTTCATAAAAATATTTGTATGCTAGTGAACAAAAAAGCCGTTTTCGAAAACGTAGTTGAGTACCATTTAACTCAGGGAATGTAATAAAATGTGGCTAATGTCCAAATGGGAACCATTGTGTCGAAATATGTTGTTAAATAAAGCAAAAGGTAGAATAAAATGAGAGTAGGTAATGCACGAATGTCTATAGGTTCAAACAATATTGACCATAACTTCGTCATCATCAGACGATTTGAGACTGAATGATTACTGGATCCGTGATGGCGTGGCTTACAGCCCGCAAGCCGTCTTTCCCGTTTGATTGTATCAATGTTAATGTCAATGTGATGTACGAAGGGCGCTCCGGATCATGATTTTGCATTTTCTCGTCGGCTGAACTATCCAAGTGCCTATTCCAGTGGACAAGAAATTGAACAACAAACTGATATTTGCTACGGACAAATGGAATGCATACATTCCCTTATCTACGATACACAATGATCCATCAATGTTCTCGCCAGAAATCATTACAAAATCCCCAAGTGTTCATGCATTCGACCCAGCTTATCAAAGTTACAACGCAAAACAACCGAATCTAGTTTAGATTAATGACAGGAAATTTCGAAAGCCGCTCCAACCAATGGAATGAACAAAAGCATGTTGGGAATCATTTGCGGAACTAAAACAAAAATAAAATTCATGATAAAGAGAAAACTTGGGGCGGCATTCTCGCATATCACAAAAAAATCAAAATCACCGCAAGATCACTCCGACCTTTCCACTTTCCTGTTAAACAAAAGCTCACAGTCAAATGCAAATATTAGAACTAAGAGGATACAAAAGTCCCGGAAATATTATTTTGCAAGTTGGAAACCCAGAGATCGTGAAGACTAGCGCAGTGGTTTAAGGAGAAGGTTGCCATGGCAACGCAAGAACACAAACTTGTCAATGACCCAACTTTTACTGTTCCCTCCCTGAATCAGCAATACAGCATGAAACAGTTTGCATTCAACATAAAGAATATGAAACGTGAACCGGAATTTCTTGAGTCTCTGATTAGTAAGACGTTTATAAAAAAATTCAAACAATAGAAAAGAGATATTGTACTAAGAATATACTTCAGTTAGGCTAACGAGACCTTAGTAGCTAAAAAATGAATGAAAATTTAGAAACTCTTTCTCACCTTAAGGTTTGCGATCGCTGCGGTTCATGTATAGATCACAAAAGCCCCACCATTAATTGCAACTGAAATCGCTAGTGCAGCTTACGGTGGAGAGCATGTATTCTAGGCGCTAGTCACGGGGATTTGAACTTTTGGTATACATCATATTGGATAGAGAAAAAAAAAATTTTTTTTTGAAGTCATGGAACACCTAGCCAATAAAATTTTGTTGCGGATTCTTCCATTGCATCTTACCTATGGAATTCAAATATGGGTTATTGTAAAGTAGAACTGATGGACCACTGATAAATTGGTCGAGTCCCAAGAATACAAGTTACCATATTGTAAATAGTTAGCCTTCTTCGGTGAGACAAGCTGTAAGCATAGATATATTCTAGATGTCGTGGTTTTCACTAGTCTCCTCGTGCTCAGAGATTTTTTCAACACAACTTTTGAAAGAATTGCCGTTAAAACGGAGTATCTTGTGATCACAAGCTTTTCACATTTTATTCTACGATTATTCTCTCGAATATTCACAGTATGTCTACCATGGTCGGAATATTTACCTTATTACAATGTTCTGTCGTGGAATCAAATAACGCTGATTAACACATCATTCCCGTGCTTCATATCCTTATTACTGGATTCCTACAGCCATCTAACAAACATGGATAAGCTGCTTGGACTTATGAAATAACTCTTGGAGTAAACAGTTTCCACTACTTCGCCGGGCAACGACGATATAACCACTTGCCTCTGGAACGTACGTTTCAGTGATGATGAGTTACTTTGGAGCAACAGAAAAAATACGTCTAAAATATTGCTTTTGTGGGAGAAAAACTTGCATGAACTGTATTCCTCGCATCATCGGATTTTAGATAACAGTCTGTAAAAATGCACCTTACCACGATACTAACGTGTATGCAAAAACAAATTTGACAAAACATGATTTGTTTGTTTTCTATGATTTGCTTACCTTTTAAGACCTTTGTTTTGGTCACTGAAAATGGGCTTGTTGTTCCTGCCCGTTGTTCTTGTCGATGATGATGATGCTCATTGTGTGACTGTTTTGGATGGGAAGTCAGCGTCTGCGTGCTCGGTCTCGTTTCACCGAATAGTGTTAAAAAGTCGCTAAAGCTAAAAATATCATTACATCTCGGTCTTTGGGCGCTTCGGAGTTCTACTCCATTCTTCCTCTGTTCCATGTGTTTTGATTACCATAGATTACAACTCGCAACCTAAAGTGTACGCAGCCAGGCAAGATTATACTGCGACGTCATCTGTGGACTAGGTTTTGTCGTATTCGTTATCTTACGCATGACACACCGACGTATTTTCATGTGGTCTTTCTGATCCTAGACTCTGAGGAACAATAAATTCATATCCTCCAGTTGTTTGCAAAGCCAGTGTTTTTTCTGTTCTGTGCAGTTAGTTGCATAGCTTTTGCTCATCTAGCAGATTAGAACGCAGGGAAACGTGGGTGGGTGATAAATATACATCGATTTCGATCAGCTTTAAAAGTTAAACCACCCATATTTGTAAAGATGAGATTTTTCGATAAATCAACATCGACACGCAATGCTGCTATTTTGAAAAGCTGAGTCGAAACACAGTTAATGAAATTATTCACGTTAGTAACTTTAAGGCAGGTTGCACAACCGGATTAACCTTGCCCGCTTTGCATCCTCGGTTGTCTGGTGAGTTTACGCGTTAAGCCTCCATTGTTACTTGATAGCTTGTGTGCGATTCTGTCATCAAATCATCCTTTGAATCTCCCTTTATGCCGGTATTTCATACAAAACTAGAGTTGTTTCTAAGTAGTTCTACCTGAAAGGACCCATTAGGCGCAGTGTCTCAAAACACCCGATTTAGTGTCCAAGTGATGAAATTTCTGAAATGTTTTCTCGCGGTGAAGTTTCAACCTCTTTCAATGATGCACTCTGTCTTGTTGTGCGACATGAGATACTCCAAAAATGGATTCCGAATGTGCACCATAGGAAACACCTTGGAACAGGCTAACACTTGTCAACCATTGATTTGTATTTCACCAAGTGGGCTGTTTCTTCACTAGATTTCTTACGGCTTCCTCCCACGGGTACACTGGGCTGAAGGTAGGTGTAAGAAAAGTATATTAGCTCGGAAAAATAATTTCAAAAACTATTACTTATTGACAACGGGACCAGTATTAGCCTGCGCATATATTTCGTTAAATAAAACTGGAATCTCTATAGCTCTGTGGTAGAACAGGAAAGAAAAAACAAATAAGTGAATCCTGGGTCACGGACAACGAAGTTCTGTTGCTTTTTGAGGTTGGAATCCTGAATACCAGAGAAACCACTGTTAGAATGCAAACGTTGCGAGAGGAATTGAAGTCAACCCTCAGCCATTCACAAAATCGTTTGTTGTGATTTAGGGAATAGAGAGACACTTATTTCTGGCTTTCTTGAATTTCAGACAAATGAGCGAATGAAGCTGGCTAATCAGTTTCCTCGTTCTCAGATTGCGTCTCTCAGCAAAATTGCATTGCCAATTTAGAATACTGGCAACGAGAAGGAGATGACCAAATTTGGTCTAGTAAAAATGAAAATTCCCATTGTATACTGTGACTTGCAAATAGTGAATTAGAATGTGCCTGTATTCACTTCCTTCGATTCAGCAATAGTGCCGCAAACTGAACATGAATAGAGAAGTGGCCAACGGTGGTCTTCAGCACAAACTTTGACCTAGTTTCTCCGACTGCATGCAGAAAGCATGCTGCATGCTGAATTCTCTCTTATTTTCTGCATAGACCAATTCGTTACCTGTAGGATGTTCGTCAGTTCTCCAAATCATTTACATTATTATAGTAGTTATAATAAATCGCACAAATTTACAGATGCCATTCCTTAACGGTGAGTCGCCGAAACCATGCCTCTTGAGGAAATTACCAAGAGTAATAAGGAACCTCGATCTTTGTTCTATTCAAAATGATGTGCATACGATTTTGTCTATATTACCGTACTACGGAGGTTATCTCCACTACTAATCAGGCGAAAATTGTCAGGAGAATATGACAAATTAAATTAGTCCGTAAGTGAGTGAAATAAGGAATCGACTACGTAACACGAAATAAGTGTAACTTATCGTCGCTAAAAGAAGTTAAAAGATGGAACCGTGTATATCTCAAAGTGGTCAACTTTTCTTGGTCAGAAATGTGTGTCTAATTTTTATCCGATCATTGCTTCAAAGAGATCAACCAATTAATTTGAACTTACCTTAGGCGATTTTCATTTGCATTCGCGGATTTCATTGAATAAAACAGAACCCATTCTTTTCGAGTTCATTCACTGGGGTCTTTGAAGGTTTTCGACACTGATTAGATCGAAAACCCATATGAATTTTCCCGTCAACAGATGTCTCAAAGAACATCTCGCGTGTGCAGATTATTTTATCTTTTGTATTCCTTATGTGATCAGATGAGGAAATCAGCGCGATGCCAGTGATTTTACAGTATCCAGTGGTATTTAAAGTCGGTGTTGTTTATAACTCGGTTTGATTTTCATGAGATTTTTGTCGCTGAGTTTGAAATTTAGATTTTAAATGTTCCCTCATCAGTCGGCCTGGCATCCTGAGACAGTCCCTTGGAACTTTGTGTAGTCAAGAGTTTCTCGTCACGTGTTTGATACTTGGCCTCCCGGTAACCCAGCTCTTTCGAGCTTCAACATTGATAACTTGATCTTGGACCCTGAGGGTTTAAACACTAATGCTTTGATATTCACTGATTGTGCACCGAATAATTAGTTAGACCACTTGTCATTCAATATACCGTAGGGGCAATCCAGCTTGGTGTGTCTAATGGTTTACTCATGTGTATAGGCCCGCGTTTCCAAAGGATCCGATTGGTGTATTGAGATTGCTTGGGCTAGCAGGTCAATTCGATTTTAACCGAAGGTGTGGTTCTTGGTGCCTTGGAACTGATATATAACAAAAATAGGGTCATATTGGCTTGTGCTCCATGCTAGTTGCCATATTTTCCATTATGGCCAATTTAACATGAATCCAAAATCATGAAATCAGGAACGAAGAGCCCCAAATCCCGCTACGTAATGAAAAACATCCATTTTGTATTTAACCAGTCCAAATTGCTGCTAGGGTGTTCTGTTGAGTAAAGAGATACATTTGCCGTAGCTATTAAATAAGAGTCGAATAGTGCTTCTATAGCAAACTAATAACCGATATTTGGAGAAGAGGCTATTCACCCACTCAAACTTCACAACAGAATACTAGCTCTGCACTCCTTGGCTTTAATGCGAAGTTCCTGTTGAAGAAAGTGCTGATCCTTACGCAGACGGGCAAGCTCAACAATTGACTTCTTACCAGTTTATCAGTTATTTATTGCCACGCATTTGCCACAATATATTCAGCGTAGTACAAACAAACATCTGCGAGTGCCTTAGAGAAAAAATAAAACTTTCACAAGGCATCGATAGTCTGCTTGAAGGCACAGCAATCTCAAGGACTGGGAATAAAAAAATACTTCACTTTTAACTCTTTATTGGAGCAGTAAAATTATCTTCCTCTTCAATAAAACCACCTTAAATTTATTGCTACAAATAATCACAAATGTCGCTAGTGTTGAAGAGGATACATATTGTGAATTGAGCATTTCAATTAGTCGTTTTGAGTACAGCAGAATTGATATTACGCATCAGTTTCAGGTGATCTCCAAGACTAGTCGCACATCATTAGATATTACAAAAGAAATTCAAGCTATGCGTATATATATATATATATATATAATACCCATTTACATGATTGGGTTCGGAGGAAGCTCCAGAA
Source organism: Fasciolopsis buskii (assembly GCA_008360955.1). NCBI lineage: Eukaryota > Metazoa > Platyhelminthes > Trematoda > Plagiorchiida > Fasciolidae > Fasciolopsis > Fasciolopsis buskii. The sequence continues at coordinate 57,324 of LUCM01000561.1, read as the reverse complement.
TAAATACATTTAGTATTCTGTTGGAGAACAAATGGGTACGTAAACCAATTGAACTGAGCGTGAGGAAACTTCAAATGGGAAGGGCGAGGTTGAGAAAAACTTCATGACACGGTTTCACATTGTGACAAAAGTCTTTGACACAATTTTGGTTTTAGTTGAGGAATCACTGCCGCCTACGCGAACCTCGACGGTTTGCCACAATAAGCAGTGCGGACTCGAAGTCCACTCTCTATTCCGGATCTAACAGGCACTGAGGTCATTTTCCAACTAGAAGATTCAAGCTTCCCCCGAGTGTTCCCGTACTCTGGTCAAAGGACGCCCTTCGATCCACCAGTTGTAACTTAAACTACAAGTGCAAAAAACGGTAGTATAGACATCTACTATAGAAACGACGGTTACCGTCGATTATCCGTAGGCTGACTGAGTTTAAAGTAATTTCGAGTGGTGTCGTGAGTCTTACACTTGGTCTGGTCAAGTCAAATCAAGTAGCTGCTTTAGGTATCACGAAGGGCGGACATTCAACTTTCACAGAAGTATGCATTATTAACGAGAATAAAAGCTGTACTTTGAATGATTAAAATATAAAATTCATAATACGTCATCCCAAGCCTTCCTTAACTTGCGTTCCCGGGGCTACAGGAATACGGCAGAGCAGGAACATCGTCGTTTGAAATCTTTGTAGGAAATTTATGAGCGTGAGATGGGATGAAAGATACCAAGAGAAATGATGATGGTGAAGCCCCTTGGGAAAGTCCAGGGGTAGAGTTGGAAATCGGTGACACTGTAACGGGCGAATTTCTGGCGGCCATTACTTTCAGAATTTAGGCGAATGAAAGCAACAGTTATTTCTCGATAATATGCATCAATATTTTTACCGATAATTAACCAAACAAGACAGAAACGGTGTTTGTTGACTAAGGTTTGTACCCGGACCATACACGTTTCACCATCAGTCAAAATGGCATTGTCACTGCATAATTTAGTGGCCCGTGAACCATATTTATGGACTTCAAAGTGCTTGCGGATTCAGGCTGATAACCCTGGTTAAACTGTTTTTTCTTCTCGTACAAAAACGAGAATCCCTGCAGGCAGAATAATATTCCGTGTCCCACAATTACTTATGAGTAGCATGTAAGAGCGATGATATTTTTGTTTCGCTCTCAACACAAACCTCAGGTGGATCATTCAACCCCAGCAGTCAAAACGATCACGAAAGTTATTTAGTGGAACCGGATTATATAATTACTCGAATACAATGCACGGACTTTCCGCTGACTTATTTGTGACTCGTTTCGCAACAGACGCACTCATTTAGATATTTCGGACTTGTATTAGCCGTTTAAGGGCACCACGTGATTAACATGATTGATTTTGAACAAAAACGGTTTAAAGGGACCCAAACAGATATTGACGGAGAAAACGTATTTCGAGAGTAAGAAAATACAAGGCATGGTTGAAGCTAGCCGATGGTGGACATTTATTAATGTAATTAAAACCAGGATTGTTTTTAAGACATTTACACTCATGCCATTACATCACTATATATATATATATATATATATATATACATCTTGACAAAATATTTTCACCATAGGAAGGATTGGATTAGTCATGTACAAATATAAGTGGGGAAGGGATTTGTGGTGTTAATTGTTTTGTTGTCTAGGCTTTCCATTGGGACGGAGGGTGGACCAAGGGAGTTGAAGCGCAACCACAAATTGTTTTTGAGAACACAGTGGAGGATTGTGAAAACGGATTGCGACAGCTTCCGCAGTGCTCAAGAGGCGATACTTTGCCAACCTGGATTGTTGATCTCTGACCTTATACAGGGTCCGGAAAGCTTGCGTCACATTCATGGTGTGGTTAGTCTGTGCTAGATGTGAAACCACTGCGCTATTAAGTGACTTAATTGTTCCAGTGCCTAACCATGCCGGGTGGTGCTCACCGATGCGTTCAGACAAGCGCCTGGTCGTGCGGCCGATGTACATTGTCCCACAGGAACATGTGACACTGATACAAAACGAGGCTGCAGAATCAGGACTTTGTCTTTCAACCTAATTACAATACGGGGCGGGAATTTAGAACAGGATACGAAGCTGGCTGCGTAGAATGTCTATAGATAGCACTAGTCCAGTCTTTGTGTGCATCCGCTAGCGTGTCACTTTGAATCCAGGATAATGTATACTGGCTTCTCTCCCGTCGCCTCCTATGAACTTTCTGTTTGTCTCACATCTGTCGATAATCTAATTGGGAAACCATTTCAGTGAATACTCTTCTGACCGTTCGCAGTTCAGCTTCAAGATACTTCTCTGCATTATTCTTTTGTCTGGCATTCAGACATTACTAAGTTCCTTCACATTCAGAGGTATATAAGCTGTTGAATTGATGTAAGTTTGCCATTCCATGTAGGCTTTCTGTTACTGATCGCCGAATCGAGCCATTTTCTCGACAACTTAGTCGTACATCTAAGAAAGCTAATTTCTACTGTTCGACCTGCATCTCTGTTGTGAATTTCACACTTGCTGAGCTGATTGAACATATTTCAACAGTTGTTTAGTTTTCGTGAGTTGAGCAACAGAAGATCTATCCAAATAACCTCTTGTACATGAGAGCGATGTATTGTACGATCGAGTGTCCACGTTCCAGCTTGCCATGAAAAATGTCAGTAGTAGCGCGACCGAGTAGGGATACAATTCGCTAGCCGGTTCTTTTGAACCGTAAATTTGATTATTGAATTTAAATGGACCGTTGTAGTAATAAGAACAAAGTTTTGTTGTCTAAGCTCTACGAGAACTCGTCAGCTAAGTCCATGTTTCGATGTGTCACGGTATTCAATGTCTCCGTGATCGAACGTTGTAAGAAGGGCGGTGAGTTAAAGAAAGCAATACTGTCCTTCATATTTAGTTTCTTTCACAGAATCAATAACTCAAATGCTATCTTTAAGATTAGATTTACTCGCTCTGTCACGGGTTCCCAATAACCTAGCTACCATTTGCGCACAGCGTGTACGCGCGAATTGCAAAGTCAAAGAATAGGTCCCAGAGGTACTCCATTTTTATGTAATTTGGGTAGGGCCTCTATAATCCTTCGGAATTGTAGTCCCGTGGCCGAATTTGTTCGAAATGCCGTCGAATCTATGATATCCCTCTTTCTTAGTCGTCTCAAGATACTAGACAACGATTTTTCTATCTGATGCGTCTTATCATTCTCCTTCGCCATTTTTGCAAATTTAGATTTGTCATTCAGAATGGCTTCCATTTTTGTTACATAGTCAGACCTGTTCAGGAGAACTATGCCTGCACCCTTATCTGGTCTTGATAACATGATGTCGGCATTTCCCAATACAAACCCTAGACAACAAAACAACTAACACCACAAATCCCTTCCCCACCCATATTTGTAAATGACTAATCCAATCCTTCCTATAGTGAAAATATTTTGTCAAGATGTATATGTATATATAGTGATGTAATGGCATGAGTACGAATCACTGAAAACGAGCTTGTTCGCCAACTTGTGTTTTCTCAATGTGCTCAGTGGTAATTTTTAAGGAATTAAGACATTTATTTCAAATTACAGCTGTATATTCATGAGAGTCATGGCTATATTTCGGTGACTGCACACATGTGAGCCAGAGCAAAATTTTAAGATCAGTAGGTTTGCGGAATACAGAAGCCTAGTGACAATAAAAAGCAGAGTTCCATGAAAAATCTGTTGCTGCATGAACAATTTTCTTTGTTTTAACTACTTATCAGCTGCCGAACAAAGTCCGTCAAGGGACCGAAGTAAATCTACTACTGGTAAATATGATATTCAAAGTAACAACTGAAGAGTATACTTCGACTTAAGTGAGATTATTATTCACTTCTTCGCTCATTGCTCACCTCCGGGTTCAAACGGTATACTCGGTGGATTCAGGTTGGGTCAGTAAGCGAACCTGCACAGACGGAATGAAATCGTATAAAGTCCCGAAGGAGAGAGTTCTGTTCATACCAGGTAGCTGATTTCCAATGACCATGATGCGTTTGTGGATTTTAGTGTTGATCTCGTGGTCATTTTTCTTGCTGATCACATTTCTGACTTGCTAACAAAATTTTGTGAACATAACCTCAACCAACCAACAAACAGTCGCTCGTATGGTTGGTTCTACATCCTTCTACTTCAAACAAATCGAATCTAATCAGTCTGTCATCTTACAAATCTTAATCTTCCTTTTTTTATTTTTCATGTAGACCTCCATTTATACCTAGAAAACCTGAATAGCTTTAACTGGAAATAAAACATACTAAAAAAGTGAATGTGCCACACAAAGCAGCGAATTTTATGCGTCTGTCTGACGACAGTACCGGGTTTTCGATCCTCAGAATTGCTTCAGTGTATCACTTCTTATACCGGATTATCCTGAAAATGTATGGATGCCCAAATATCTATTATGCTTCAGTATTTCTCCTTAAGGTGGCATTTTTAGGACAAATTAGACACCATGCTCCCTCGATTTTCCAATACGTTTTCTGTGCAATTGGTTTTTGTTGTCTCCGTCTAAGTGAATTCAGAAATAATAGGACAGACTCACTGGTCAGTCATGTCCACCTCGATAGTGATACTTTCGAATTTGTAAAATGTTAGTTTTGAGAGTAAAACAAGTTGAGTCACCGAACTTCCTTATCCTTACCGTACAATAATTTGCGTAGAATTCCGCGCGTTCTTTCACATGGTACACACGCGGTATGTTGTTGCTGATTTTTGCTCCCAGTTTTGAATGAGTGTCTACGCCGAAGTCCACTAACAACACAGGATGGAATATAAGTGAAACGGCCATGTAATTGTGTAACTCAGGTAACTTCCAGATTCAGCCTGAAATAAAGAGTACAAAACTGTTTTGCTTAAGATTGCAAATCCCAAGAAGTTTACACATTCCTTGAAATCAGAACAGATAGTTCTATTGATTCTTTTCTTTAAAGCAGTATTCAGTGCTAAATTATGCACTCCAAAAAACACTATTAACTGATTAATGAATTGTGATATCTAAACGACTGACTGACGCGGCTCACGGGACTGCTATTCGACCAGTTGCTCACTCAGTCGAAAAAAACGAGAATGTGTGAATGTGTACTATTGCGTACCAGTGTTCAAACAATTCAGAGTTTGGCTTGATGAAGGTTATTAGGTAATTTATCAGGTAAAATTTTCTCCTTCCTATTGCGTTTAACGTCCTATAAAGCTATTTCACTATCTAATATTTCTACATTCAATTTATTGATTACGTTTTACAAAAAGAAATCGGTCAATGGATTCACTTTTGAATGAATGAGAAATATTCGAGTATCTTGATTTTGTAGTTCTTGTGATGACTGACGATTCAAAAGAGAACACTCGGAAACAGACAAACTTCGGGGCCATTGATTCTCCTTTAAATCACCGGTAAAAGCAGCATCAGCGGTTAATCACGAAGAACTGAATGTGAAATGCATTGGATTAAATCGACTTCTGATTCAATGAAATATGGGTAAAAATCGATTCAATTTGCCTTTACATAAAATGTCTGTTTAACAAGAGTTTGTGAGCGGGAAATTTTATTTTGGGGTAAACTTAATGGAAAACATTTTTATTTTATCAAAGAACATTATACAAATCTAAGGCGTTAGGGTTCAGTGGAGAAGCACATCTTCATTTTATCGGATGAGAAGTTAGAAAGTTGTAAAGCACCACCCTTTGAAGTTTTGAAATATATTTACACGAAGTGTAAACATTCTCCATAGTGTACGTATTATTTTCCGCGGACGCATTTCAGTCGAACCGAAAAAGGTGGGAGTGAATAAAACGGCTCATGTTTTGGTGTCTGTAGTGCAAGATAAGTGCAATAAGACAAGCGATGAAGTATTCGGCTGATAATTAAGTTAAACCAATTAGGTACCTGATGGTGGTAACATGAAGTTGGTAGATCCCAACTGTACCGTAGTTTTCAACTCCGTCTTACTACTGACAGCAACCTCAGCAGTGGAAATAATATCGCGACACAAACTAGAGAACCCACGAATATTTATCGTCACATATAGTTCGCATCATGTAATGAACAGAAAAAATCACGCTTTGTGAAACGGCGATGTACACAAGAGACTGTGAACGGGAATTCCCGAAGGGACAATTTAGGATGCACTCAAAAGAAGCTTACGTGCAACTTGTGGATTGCGACTAAGAAGTGTTCTTTTTCACTAATGATATTTCAGACTAACAGTTTCCAGGAGCACTGGGCACCCAAAGTGCATAATTCGGTGACAGCTCTAGCAGTGAACAGCCGTTTAAGTCAAAGCAAATGAACATTATTTGTCCATACATACACCGACGCACACTAATAACACCACTGAGCAAAATGGTCACTTTTGGGTTGCCATACCTCCGTTCAAAATCACAATAAAAACTTTTAATTTTGTACAGTTTTTGTTACTTCATATTTGATCACTACCGACAGTACAGAGTAGCCTCATAAACCTTAAGCTGTCTGACAAGGGAAAATACGAATATGTAATATATACGGTGATTACCTCCCCTTTGTTCTTCTCGGTTCTGTGATAGACACTGCGTCACGCCTAGATGAATTTACAATTAACAGCTCGTCCTCCAAGGCTTCTTTCAAAATTCCTGTCAAGTCTACAGTCTCTACCTATTTTGTTTCAGTTTAGTTCAGTATTTACAATCCAATCTGGCTCTGATGCCTACCTCGCAACATTGAATGATAGCGAAAAACTCAGAAAGTCACAAGCCCCGAAAACCACAAAGAACCCAAAACATTTCAAATGCAGTTATGTTATTGGCTGTGTCATTCAGACGTATCACCTCATGTTCCCAGCCATCGCCTTGGGGGTATCAGGGAACGTAAATGGGTAATCACGTTGGGGCTATTAGGACAGTCCACTGATTGGGCGCTTGCATCAACTTTAATAACGTCACTTAGTGGACACCCAAATCCACCATCCATTCATTATCAGCTTTGTGATCCCTAATCTCCAGTCGACGAAATTAACCCACCCTATTTCATCAATGGTAAGAAGACAATGTTGTTTGAACACAGTTTTCGGACAGCTGCCTACAGCAGCTCTGATAAGAACCGCGTAACGGGGTCGATCAAGCTTTTGGAGTGTAAACGGGACCGCTGATTGATAGTCGAATGTTGCGCCGTCACCGCAATCCTCTTCGTCTGCTTAAGGGTAATTCAGTCCTCTGTGAACGTGACGGTATTTTATTCGACATGCGAACACTTGGTAAGATGCAACTGATCAAGTGACACAGCTCATCCATTTTGCCTGAATCCTGTGCTACAAGAACAAGATTTGACATCGTGTCAACCCAGTCTTCCAACGGCATTTTACAGTTTTACAATGCAAAACACGACTAAAAAATAGCCACGCCATCATTCAGACGGTCGAGAACAACTGTGAGCAGTTTGGCTATAATGCTTACCAAACTGTTTCACCGGGTTTTCACAACAAGATCCACTATGTTCCTCGCAAATGGATAAAATCAACGATTCACAAGGCTTTTTAGGATTCTGCTCCTATAACCAAATCGGGCTCATGGATTTTGCCAAACCATGAGAAACTCTTCCATTCTCCTTGAAAACGGAGGTAGACATTTTTCTGTCCAGAAGCCATATGCTTTGGTGGAAATCTATTTCCCTGGTAATCTTCATTTCCGACATAGGATGGGTATCTGTCCTCCATTCGCAGGCATAAATAGAAGTTTGACTGCAGAACCGGACCACCTGAGTTGCTCTTTGAAATACTGTGCGCAGCATTTAAGACTATTTCGACTAGTCATCAGATTTCCTAACAATTCCACTTAAACCTAGTTTTATTGAACCAATAATCTGAGTAATTTGGCAAAGGCCATGACTATTGCCGATGGTCACAATCCATTCCGGTTTCATACATGTTTTCATCCAATTCTGCTAGCAGCCACTTTGCAAGCTTATGCTTCAGCTGCCGTCTCAGGAACTTTTACATCTCTTTGTATGTGGATTCTGAAAGGAACAATCCGTAACCAGGTAACAGCCCACTTAACGTCAAAAATATGAACATGTTATTTTGGAAATCCTAACCGAGGCTTGCGACTCAAAAGTCTGGCCAGCTGGGCACTGCCGCAAAAACCCACCACGGGGCTGACCGAAACATCCCAAAGACAGTCCTCAAATCTCTCACGTAGGACACTGCTACTGTAACTCCTTTACCTTGTTTTCCCGGTGTCCAGATTATCGTTCCGCCGTCAAAATCCGTTGTTTGTCCACTCAGCGGATCAAGCAAGTGAGGAGTAACATCTCTTGGACTGGACTGTGTCTAGTGTGGGCGAGCTAGAGCAAGCCAATAACGTCTCCCACCTTCCGGAGAAACCATAAGTATTGCACCGCTGAGTCCATCGACCAGACGTTTATCTGACCGTTATTCGCTGATAAAAGCTCACCAAAGGCTTTACAAACAGGCAAACGATTCTTTGTGACACAAAACCATATGTGCTCTTCTAATCCCTAGTTCATTTTAGGCACAGAGAAGACTGGTGTTCATCAGGTATCCATTAATTAGTTGACTCCATCATGGTTAACGATACCGATGAATGTGCAAACGGACGTAGTAAGTCATACGGTTCATGTCACATGGGTGTTAGACAGATTGTTTGAAATGCTCAAAATCCTTTTGGCAAATGAGCAAAATTGAACGGTGGCGAGAAGGTAAAAGTAAGCTGCAATAATGGAAACTCCAAAATATTTCCCATAGAAGTCATTACATGGAATACAAAGCTTGGACTGGTCTATAAAACAGTAAAGGAAAGACAAGTGAAATGCATCACTGAGGAGACAAAAGGTTAAGTCCCAAGTGCCGGGAGTGGGAAAAAGAGAACAAGTTTGGTCTGGAGAAGTTAGCGAGTATTTTAAGAGCATCCCTGTTCAGTTGGACCAGTTTCATACTGTTGTGAGTCGGATTTCAGCTCATGTGAACGGTGATATAAAAACGTATGGCTGCTTTGGTCCTTGTTGTTCTGGCCGATATTTTTTGCGTGATGATGACCATCAGTCAGCAAGTTTTCACAAAGTGGTGGTGCGTTTTCCATAATCTGTAAGTGTTGAGGCAAATGCAAAATTGAGAGGTTTAAATAACGAAATTGTATTAGACGGCATTAAGCTAAAAACTTTAGTTGCTTGAAATTGTTACTGATTCAACTGAACCAATAAGTGAGCTTATCACGTTTTGACTGTATGGCGTCACCTTGATTCTGAATGGGGCGAAGTCGCGCGCGTTTGTTACACATACTGGTTTTTGGTTAGTGGGCTTTTCTTCCACTTGTTTAGATTACGGATTTAAAAGCTTGCAACCTTCTTCGGAGGAGCCCAGGCCCCAGTGGGTGCTACAAAAGCATAACGAATCATGTGGAACCACAATCGGTAGCACGCGCAACAGAATCGATAAAGTTACTGGTAACTACTATTGTGTAAATCTGAGTACGCGCACATAGAATGTTCTGAACGTGAGCACTGGTATGCGTTATCGCATAATTCGTCAACAATCGACTGTTACTGACTTCTGGATCAAGTAGAACATAACCAAAATCACGTAGTTAACGAATAATAAATCCTTTAATACAACTACCTTTTTACTTCACCTAATGCGGGTATTCACTGGTGATATGATATTAACAATATCCTTTGGTGTCGACGGTCTGCTGAAAGCTTCAGTAGACCTCTATCTGAATACGATGGTATTTCATGGTAGTCAAAGCAAAACCCATGTTCGAGGGTTATGTTCACTAGAAAACCGTTAGAATGATTCCAGCATTAAGATTGAAAGACTTTTTTTTTACTGACCTGCGTATCACCTGCATGGTCTGAGGGGCTACTTTAGTTACGATTAAAAATTCCAAGAGAAGTTGTTAGCAGGCGGTCTAGTAAATGCAAGCCGGTAAAAAACATACCATAATTGTAACATTCAGTGTGTCCGATAGTTGCAACACTGCCCCGTCATTCATGTATTTCATCCGATAATTTGGCACCGAGAACAAAGTGATCAGTTCAGCAGAATTCTCGAAAAGTTCATATCCATCCACCACGATCTCCTTAGCACGACAGATTGTTTTCAGATCAAATCTGTGCAAAAACGACTTCACAGCGTCCTTCCCAAACAAGTTGCCTCTGTCCAGAGGAATAAATCCGGGATCGTGAAGATTTTTTTTCGAATATAGCAAATCACCAACAATTCCCTTTTCTGGAAGAGTAGATGTAGGAAAGCAAATAGGATATCCATGCCAACTAACTAGTATTATATTTTATTTTTTAAAAGTAGTTACCAACTTTTAGTCTTACCATCTGACAATAAACGGGGTTTGAAGAAGGCTATATTGAAGGGCGAAAAGCCAACGTTAAAGCATCATGCTGAGAGCTATACGCGGTTGTAGATTTTCACATGACCTCATTCACGGCCACATTTTATTTACGGGAATGAATAGGTTGATTATACCTACCAAACAAAAATGCAACACCGGGTGACTCAACGAGGTGAGAAAACATTGTGTTCATCCTACAAACCACTTAAATGCAGTTGTTTTGTACATTGTGACTTCAGGATAAGATATTTTGGTCCAAAGTAGAGGTAAGCTGTGTAAAACTCAATTCTGCTCCTTTAAAATTCACGATGTTCCAGTAACAACAAAGCAAGAAATGAAATAGTTACAGGTGACGTTACATTCTCTCTGTAATTCCATATAACAAGTCGTACAATAGAAGATTCAAAATCCACTCACCATAGGGTGCTCGTCGGAAACGAGGGGTAACATCGACCCACATCATCATTTTTATCGTAGGCGTTACGTATGCATTCAGTCGAAAATAAAACATGGTAACTGGTTAGGGTATTTTCGTAGTTATTTGGATGATTTCTGGTTTTTCAGTGGCTTATACCTACTGTAGTAGTGATTACAGCAATGCATTTTCAGAGTTCAAGTGTGGTCACAGTGTGGTGGAACATATTCACTAAATATTAATTAGATCAAGATGTTGAAAAACTCTTTCACCGACAAGGTTCAAACGCACCCCGTAGTACTACACGAACCTTACTAAATGATTTACAAGGTCATTTTGAGACTGAGAGAAAGCTTTTTACCACGAAGACTAGCCTTGTATTTGCCCTGTGATAAACATCTTTGATATTTGGTGATGAGCCAACGATTGTTTGCTAGAGTGAAAACGAGAATTTCCCCCGGCGACCAAATCTGGGCCCAGCTCAGGGGTATGAAGATCAGAACCCGAACCAATTCAGATGAAAAATGACGGATTACTTAAAATGATAATGGACAATAACCGGTCGGAAAGGCTAATCAGCAAGCATGCACTGGTGATTTTGTCTTTGGATGAACTGGTGTTAAGATTTACGCTACCCTTAGTGCCATCAAATTTTTCTCGGCCAAATAAAAATATCACTTCTATGACAGAAGCATGGATGTCAGTCCGAGCGGGTGAGAAAAATGATGCCAGTAAAACGGGAGAATTGAACACCTTTGCCCTGGAAACTTGGATAAAATTTAAGCCCTCAAATAAAACAGAGCAGATGTTATCTGAGACTTTAATGGGACAACGGTGGATTTCTTTCTGGCGAATCATGCTGCTGTAAATGGCCTTTTCGTCGCGAAAATCATTCCTGTCAATAACTGATTCTTGCTCCTTTAACATTGTTTAGTACCACTTCCCGAACTTCTCACCTCACTAACGAACTCTGAGAAAGAGTGGAAAACTTTGTTCTCTCCCGACGATATTCGGTGTAGACAAGGCACGATAAAAATTCAGTGGTATTAAACATCAAAACTTCCACAAGAGTAAAAGAGATTGCCTCTTGCACTTTATTTCGAAATTAGGTTTATTTCTGGCAATAAAATGTCAAAATTGCCATCAGATTTACCCAAATCATGGTGCTATAAACAGTCTACTTAGTTAAACTTAGCAAAATGTGGTGAAGTACAAACCATCCCATAAATGTGAAGCTGATCACAAAATACGGGTGAAAATACAGACAAAATAGTAGACTCCGTGCCTTCGTCCGCTTGGATACTGCCCCAATTTGTTGCTAGCGGAATTTCGGATTTCGTTGCTTTGTCTACGAATAAAGATTGATCGGGTTTTGGGGTGATACACCGCTTAGTTCTTTTATGATGGAGCCATTTGGACCATCGAAATCAATGCAAATGGTCGCTAAAGTTTTGGAGACCATAATTCACCAACTGGGTTTGTTAAAATAATTTACCCGTATACCGAGAATGCAGTGGACGCTGAATGCATTGTATATCCTCCAGACTCTCCAGGTCTTTGGGTGGACCTGCAGATATAAGAAGAAAAACAAACGCCAGCAAGAAGTTAGTAAATCTGCTTACAAGAATACCTCATTCCTGGTGCCGTAACATTTAATGACATATCCATTTCTAACTGTAAGTTCTTTCGTTCACATCAGGGAGTTATTGATTTCCTCTTTCTTAATTCTAACTTCTTAAATTTGCATGCCTCATTTATGATTGCAATCATAAAGTAAACAGCTAATTTCAACAAATAGATTAGCATGCCGTATAGATGAGGGCTAAGCAAAGAAAAATTGTCCTATCATACTAAAAACATGCCATGTATGCTGCAGTGAAATATCACTGGCAATCTTCTTCAACACTGCGATAGGTTAACAACTTTAGCCTAGATTTCGGGAGACGTCTACGCGTGGATACGAGAAATTTTGGATGCGCACAAATCTATGGTCGTCATTATTTGCAAGGTTACTTTCTTCTCCTCTGCTTTGTTTGCAGATTCGACCGCATAATTAAGTAGCTGTCATGAAGTTAACAACGGTGCAGTACATCCTCTGCGTGATATAGCTAAGTATCATTCAACATTTTAAGATCGATTCTGTTGAGGCATGAAAACTGAAGATGACACAAATCCTAAGCGAAAGCCTGACCAATGTATTTAGCCCAGCGGTCTAACCAACGTGCGTGCAAGGAGGCAAATGTAGATTATCCAGGGACGACGATCGCATAGCATACGCAGTCATTTTATTTGATGCCTGTAACAGTTCGATCAGTAAAGTAAAACGTGTGAAGTCCACTGAGCGGCAAAATGCAGGAATGAAACATCTGATCAAATCACAACAATGAGAAAAGCACTGCGCGAACGCGTAATTTCAGTTAATTGAGCCAACCCCTGCAGAAATTTGTCATGTATGTGTGGATAAGACTAATCTTTCCGGGTGATGCAAACGATAACATCGAACTGAAGAAGACTACAATTAATAGTCTAGTTCATTCATACCCAAGACGGTAGTATCTGAGAAGTCCACGATCTGAGAGTAAGAGCAATCCGGATGAAAGTACTCTGCAAATTGTTTGTGAACTTTGACGATGTTTAAGGGGGAAATGCTATCTGAAATGAGTCGTCATGTTGTACTTTGCAATGTAAATCATGAAAACATTGTATATCTGTATTGCTATAAATCGCCATCGGTCTGAAATTGCAAAATTAAGAACGAAACTGAACACAGTGTGACTGGTTGCCAGTGTCATACATTGAAAACAACAGTGTTTCTGTTGACCGAGAATAAGCCTGTTCAGTGAAACAGTTCAAGGTTTTCGTCTAAGATCACTGGGCGATATGACTATTTGAGAACCATATAAGAATGGAAATGTTCGTAACTCATCCCCAAAGGCCAGCTTTGATCCCTTTGTCAGTCCAAATATTACGGGTTCGCCATGTAATACGACGCATCCACCGATGGCAGACTGTCCCATCAGATAACTAATCGGACCTATTGATCATGAATCCGCTGACCAATATTCACTCACTGTATTCAATTAATATTGGTGAGGTTTTCGATGGAATTATCGTCTACAAGGTCGTAGGACGTTTAACCAAAGTTAATTTCATGGCCATTTGAGACATGTTGACTCACAACGAACTAAATGCATGAATGTCTTCCTTATATTTTGGCTTACAATCTTAATTCTATTTTTGTTGACAGTTCTTCAAAAAGGGAGGAAACTTACCGCCGTAACAACAAAATATTCGGTCGTTGATCAGTGCAGCCAATGGTAGACAGTCAAAAAGGTCCAACAAATCTTGCCATATTTCCCCAAGAGCTCTTGATTCACCTGGGTTATGAAAAAGTATGAAAATAAAATGTAATTTGGTTGTTTGTGTGCAATAATTTTTAATATTTAAGTAAATATTATTACCTGGAAGACAAGCAAGATTATTAGGCTGCAAGGCTTTGCTATATTCTAACATCGGAGAAGGAAACAAATCCATCCATGCGGTGGAATTTACGGCTTAAACATATTTCAATGCAATTCGAAAGGCTAAATACAAAAGACTCATGAGTAGCTAGTCTCCGAATCATATCAGATAGAGTACCACTGTTTATATTGGAATGCTGTTTGTCTTTTGTCAATTTTAAGCAACCTGGTGTTGAATTCATAGCAGATTATTCATTATACCTCAAACTGACACGGCATCCGTCAGTCAAATCTCCTTGTAAACCTTAGAAACAAGGTCATCATGAAAAGACAGACGAAATATGCGGAGTTTGATGTCTTTACAGTATTACTCTCATTGCGTTTGTGGATCACATCATCAGAACTGAGAATGAGCCGTGAAGTAAGTCTTTTAATTAATGTCCAATTTCAACATTCATTTGTGTAAAGCTGTTTTTCGAGAGGATGGAAGATCACCTCAGGTGACCAGTCCACGAAATGTCAAAAGATATTCGGTGAATCTTCGTTCATAAATTTTACAAACCTGCAAGTTTTGGTCCACCAGATCCGTTCACCAAATGAAATGAAATTTAAGGTGATATGCCTAAGTAAAGACAATGTTCTGTTTAATGCCGTCCTTTGTTCATGACTTTTTATTGACTTGCTCACAACTTTCCATCCTTCCTCATTGGAGCATTACCAGTTGCAAATAGCTATCAATACCGGAGCCATACAGTGTGAATCTTGTGATTTTTCACACTGGAATGTACACAATCCGGGTCACTCAGACTGACGGAGAAACATTCAATTGCTGGGATATACCAACCGAATGATAGGTATCTCCGGATAACGCATCAGCTGATGCGTGCTGGGGATGAACCCAAAAATTACATGAAATAAGTCCACCTAACAAAAACCGGACGAATGCATCAGTTAGACGTTGTAACGTTATATGAAAATATTTGTAGGTTCCAAGTATGCTGTTTCTGTAAAGTCGATAGCGCTTGTAGACTCTAATATGCCGTCATGCACACAGCTGTGCAAATCGAGCACAAAAGGCTGATACAATCGAAGAAAGAAATAAAGTTTTTCCGGCTGCCAGCAGACCGCACAAGATATTTATCAACGCCGGTAGTTAGCTTTTTTCTCTCGTGTTTGATTACTTACAAGTAACGTGTCCATATATGGTGAGTGCAAATAAATCCTTGGTAATAAGTTTGTAAATATCAGGGCGTTTTTATTCACGCCATAATTCGCCAACTTTTGACTACCCAAGATAGACTACTCAATGCATAGCCGGTATTAATTCAAGGGCTTTCTCGACCTGCACAGAAGATTTCCACCCTCGTTCTTGGTTCCTTATCTGGCTAACCACGAAATTACGATAAATACGGTTATCTCATTGGAATTTGCTCTGCTACAGATATCCGTGCCCGGCCCCGTTGTGTATGCAGTTGGAGAGACTAACCGTTTACCGGATTGTCCTCGAAAATAAAAGAAAGATCATGCAAATGTAAATATATATATATATATATATATATATCGGTCTCAACACATGGATGCAGCCTACGCGTTTCTACATAGAGTCAAGGAAACTGGAACAGTCAACGTTAGATCTAAACAACTGTTCGGCTCAGTTCACTTTATCAATAAACTTGCAGGTGGAAATCGCCAATTTCGCATAAATACTGGCTATGCACTGGCCCATTGTATTCGGCTGTTACCTCGCAGCACGGAATAATAGCGAAGGAAAGACCAAAGGATCACGTGAGAGAGGGTCTATAGAGGTGCGAGAATACTTCGAATGCGAAGATGCGCATCCCCAATTTCGTCTGGAGATCTTGATCCCAACGCGGTACAATCAGCCGGTTAAGGTTTTCATGACCTTCCATGCTTCAGGTCGTGGAGTGACTCGTTTGATCATGTTACATCCATCACCTGCCTCTAATAACACTGTAAATCGAATCTAAAAGGACATCACCATGGGAAGAGGTTTCCTTAAAATAAACAAGGCAGATGAAATATTGACGCCTCTTTTTAGACAGGGTGAAAAAGTTTTGGCTGTGAAGTTAATAAAGCTCCGGGGGGCAATTCGAGGAGAGGAGAGAAATACTTGGGAGTTGGCGTAAATCGTCAATTTTACCGATTTGGAGGAAACATGATAGATCCTGTTGTGAAGAATATAGAGGAAGCAGTTTGACAAGCATTACAAACAGATTTCTGGTTGGTACTACAATCTCGCACCTACATGGTGGTCGAGGACAGCTTGCGTTAAAACCAAAACAGATTCTCACTCGGTCGAGCTGAATGGATCTTCTTCTCTCTGTATAACCAGTGTAGGAAAGTAAGCATATCTTCCTTGAATCTGCGATTCCTATCTTCCTTGGTCTAAAAGTGGCATTCGATTTAGTCGACGGTTCAGTTTTTCAATGCTGTCTCACCTTAGGATGTGCGTCATTGAAATACGTTTCCCTCTTCTCATCTTTATGTGCGAACAACCGAAGCTGAGTTCGTGCTTATTCCCATCATTCACTGGAGTTCACCAAGAGAAGTGGCATAAGTCAGGGTTGTCGTCTTTTACCCTACTTCTTCAACTATACAATTCAGATGACTGTGAAAATTGTCCCATTGTAACGTAGAAATAGTGACACCGACGTTTGTTCAGGCAATAAAAATTTCTGACTAAATATATGGGGATAATGTGCTTGTCGATGAAAACCGAGGCAAGTTGGAGATTTCTCCGGGCCGTCCGGAGGGTAAAACAGCTATGTTTTGGATGAAAATCGGCAATAACAAATACTTGGAACATAAACAAAAGTGCGAAACGCGGGAGTTCCGACAATTTCTAGAATAAGCTTATCATCAACGGATTTGAGCTAACCTTAATCTATATGTGGCCATCGGTCCGGTCAGTTGATGGCTGATTTTTGGAGTATGTATCAAGGAAAGAGCAGCTATTTAGTAATCAATTGCTGCAGCTCGCTGAATCTCGGTTAACTGATATTATAATCGGCTGTCCATAGAAACCATGAATCTGTGCATATTAACTTGAATCTTTTTTTGTTATGTTACAAATCGTCATATATTCAGTTAGGAATGGCATCATGTAGCTCTTATCAAACAGTAATACAGGTAAACTTGAAGGATGAAGTGTTGAAAGCTAGTGATTAAGGTGTTTCTAGATATTTACCTTGTTGAGAACGCGTTCTGATGAATAATGAATTCGGAAACAACTTATCAAGCCATTCACTTCGGGATTTGTCGCCATGGTTAGTCACAAATAGGTTTGACCGTGTCACTTGACCGGCCAAACCAAAATTTCATGCTTCCATCGCGCCATTGAGATAGAGTATTCGATCTCATTTTAGCTCATGTTGGTCTGCGCACGTGTTACGAGGGACTATTTTCGGAACGCTCAAATAGTTTCCTACAATCTAATGGAATTGGTACACCTAAATAGAGGGGTTTCGACCTTCCTTCCGTAAGACCCACTGCTGCTCACCTACCTTATTATTCTGCGTTCATTTATGTTCCATGATCACTCCTAGTTTATAAAATAGAAATACTCGGTTGCTCCATGCACTCAGTAGTATAGTTCTCTAATTATTTTACCAACAGAACTTAGTGCACACGACTAGGGAAATACTAAAACCGTTAGTGAACAAATTAAGACAGTTCCATACGGGTTGCTCTTTTCCTCGAATTGTTCCCAAGTAAGTTGACAATTTGGGAACTAATTCTGCCTGCTAACCTTTTTTTCCTTTGTCAGATCGTTCTTGAAAGAAAGTTCTTCACAGTTTTCAGGTAACTTGTTCTTCGTTTATTATTCTCTGTTGACTACCTTTGGAAATTATCAATCCTTTTTACTCATCTGATTCATCACTTACAATAAAGAGACCCTCATCAAGGTAGATCCCGTCAGTTATTTACCGGTCATTACTGACAAAACTCTGAGTTGGTGATCTCAACTTCCCTTCTGAGCCTGAAACTGTAAGAATTATGACTCCAAATAAATCTACTGTACACCAAAATAAAACAAAGCTCCATACACCGTTTTGTCAAATAGTTCTATTTCCTGTCTTCCCTTAACTTTCTCCTGTTATTTTTGCAAGTTTGCTAAAGAACCCTTCTCCAGAGACCTTCATTCCTCAGTCATGTTTCATTCTATTGAATTATTCATCCATCATACTGCGTGCTCGACATTAATTCACGTGTAAAAACCATTGCACACGAGATACTGTCAGATCCCATTCATCCTTTACGAGACGATCTATCAGCGTCGCACACTCATTTCGATTCATCCCTTTCTTCGTTTAATAACTTTCTCAGTAAAAGTTCATAAAATTTTAACTAATGGCTACTTTGCAGATATCTTGACAAACACAGAACTCGTCCTAATTGAGTTTTTCAGCCATCTGTCACGGTTAATCATACTATATAGTCAACGAATTCCTTGGAGATTTAAGCATTTATCCTGATCAATCTCAATGTATGCCGGCCAACAAGGAGTGGCAAAAGCATGCAAGCAACCATATGTTTGATTTTCAGATAAAATGGACCATTGGTTGATAATTAACCTAGCCACTATAGTAAGTCCCCAAAAGAAAATGTAAATACCATTATAGCACCTTGTGTATGCGAGTTAGTGGAAACCCCGTTTACTCTATAGTAGTTCGTTGTGTTGTTTTTAACCGTCTCATAACTCCCCCAATCTTACAACTTTTGTACGCCTTATTTTTATGTGATTATCTCCTACTGGATGATAGGTTATTTCCATGACTAATGGTAACTACGCACAGTGCTTGAAGGCGACCTCGATGAGGATCTTTGTGCAATTGCTTTCCATCTGCATTCATCATAGACTAGACAAAGACGTAGAAGCTCCGCATCCTATTCAGTAACATGAGTTGGCGTTTTCATTTGCTTACCAAGATGACAACGCCAGGGCAGAGGAGTATTTGTACGGTTAGCTCGGTCTTGAGTCACCATATTATGTGGTCAGACCTTCGGGTTAGAAGTATCCAAAAGCTGAAAGTCCTTCATTTCCAATGATAGGGATAAACTGATATATTTTTGAACTGCCAATGGGTCAGCTTTGTCGATGTCATGACGAAATTTTTCAATGGATTATTATTAGACTGTTTTTATGAAGCGACAGTTCAACAATCTCGCTCAAATCAAGGGATTTCTCGATATGGTGAATGTCTGGATAGAATTCGGACTGCACCAAATATTGGAGCACTGCTGCAGTTTCTATTAGTCAAGGGTAGCTTGCTTCAGCGGCATCCGGGAGGAGTCTAACTGGGTGATACGTGAATCCATCTAGACTCTAATTCGATCCGATGGGATACTCGGCAGGTTTCTAAGGTTCTCGAGGGGATATCAGTGGACTACTAACAAGACAGTACGTATGTGTGAAGGAGAATCTTTGAATTTCCCATAATGAACTGTTCGGCTTCAGCGGTAGATATCAGCCGCACCACTCATTGGACAATCGGCCAGGCATCATGCCACTACTCTTGCCTCCAACTGAATCAGAAAAGGAACGTATTGGGCCGCGAGTTCATTGGTGATATTGTATTACTAGAAGGCTCCGCTTACAAGTTCTAACCAGTCGTTGGCTGAACCGGCTTCCCGGCTATGTACTTTGTGTTAAAAGTGAAGTCAGCAAAACCGAAGAATTCACTATCCGTCCAGTTCCGGTATGTCCGCAGCTGTTCAGCAATAACTAGCCAGTCAGCACCTCCCTTCATTCACATTCGCTGGCTAAACTCTGTTTCCAAGTGGTTAGGCGGAGGACTAAATGATGATCCGAAATGCTAACACCAAGATATTGTTTCACCATCAAATACAATTGCTATGGGCAAGCTGCATAATGCTTGCAAAACAGGTCACACTTTTCCAGATTGCTGGTAAGTTCTAGCCACTTGTTCAGTCACTGTTGCAGGCTGATTTGACAATTAGTCACTTCAATCGCATTGATTTGCCCTCACAGTGACTGACTTCAGACCAATATGAAACCTGGAAGTCTGAATTTTCTCAAGAAGCTCACCTCGCGTACATATACGCACCTACAGACAATGACATTTCTCTTGCTTACCCGATGGTCTTCGGACACTGTCCATGCATGCGCTGTCGTATAGTTCTGCATTGTCAGCCCGTCATACTTATTATTTTGCTTCCAGAAACGTCTTCTAGGGTATTTTATTCGGGATATGCAAATGCGATTATTTTTCTACCATTTTCAGGGCAGAATGCATCGTGTACGAAGCAGCCCATAATAACTTCTCGCATTCTTCGATTTATTTTACAAATTTCAAAAAAACAATAAAGCGCTTTGATATATTGATGACTGATATTAACATGGGGATAAGTAAACTGAAATCATGTGTAAGAAGATGCCTCGAGCAAACGTCACCTGCGCTCTTTCGTAATACCGAGCTGCAATAGTTAACTAAGCTAGAGCCAGACTACTCCGGCGTACGGAAATCCTATAAATTATGAACAGAATATCCCTAGCTTTTTATGGAGGTGGGCCTTAGGTAGAAAAATCCAAAAACATCTTCCTTTTGAACCGTAGGAGTCATGTGTTTTTCTTATCTCGAGGTGCAATGTTCCGTATTCTGATAAATACAAATAAAATAAACTGCGTTGTAAAATCACTGCTTTGCAGAGAGTAATATGAACTCACACTCATTTCTTAGTCCACGTGTTCTGGCCTTCAGTTCGGTCTCATGCGAGCCACGAAGCATAAAGATACAATCAGGATAGAGTATTTTGTAGATCAATATGAGACAAAGAGTTTCCAGGCTTCGGTTGCCCCAGTTCACGTAACCACCAAGAAATAAATACCGTGCAAGCGGGGGATACCCACCACGATCAAAGAGACGGATTAAGTCGGCAAACTGGCCGCATATATTGCCTGTAACGGTAAAAAGAAGAAGTCACTTGATCGTGTGAGTTATACTTATCGATAAAGTCCAACATATTCGAAAGGATTTAGTGATTTATGGTTAACCACGTCCGCATTCTATTGTAAGCAATAGTCAAAGGTGGACGCTGAATTGGGTTTTTCTGGCAACAATCATGTGACGAAGAACAAAGCAACATCGAAGACAAGCGGTAAGTACAGATCCAAACTATCTCCTGCCGGTGTTTTGATTCAGTCTATTTTGCTTATTTCAAAGTTATCAGTGGCATTAAGTTTCCAAAAGCTTAACCTAACAATCCATAGAAGCTATCTCGGTTAGCCGCAAATTACCGCATTCAGCCTGCTATATCGTCACAGACTTTATGGCTGTTTATGTCATAGGAATACACTGTTACTGTTTATCTGCGAATACACAAACAGGTATGACGAAACTTTGCTAACAACCACTCGTACCCCTCTGAATGCTTTCCAAAACACCTTCAAGAACAACAAGAAAATGCCCGTCGAGGAAAATTGATTTTCTGGTGCACCTCAGGAGTACTCCGCGGAATTTTTTTTATTATTTATGTGGCCAATTAAAGTCGTCTTTGGGAACGTACCTTATAAAAATTCCTGGCTGTTCCATAGACTATGCGCTGGATAGAAATCATATCCCAAGAGTATAATACACCATAGCTAGCACGAAATTCCTCAAACATCGGACGGATAGAGCCGGTATCCCTGAGGATGCTGCGCTGTCTGCGCAGTCAGTCTCAGCATACATTAATGATTTGCTTGTGTTCTACTTAGTACCTGTTTCTTAACGCAAGCCAGTGACAGTTTGAAAGTTTCTTTTGTCCGGATGATTCATTCTTAGTGAACACACCAAAGCACATTTGAAATACGAAACTTCTCCCAATAACCTGGGAACATTCTTTGAGGACATTATCATAAATTTCACCAGTTCTGGAACTCCGAACTTAAATCTCATTGAAAAATACAGTTGTGGCAGTTTCATGCATGAAGCAGCCTTACGAACACCACCTAAAAAGGATGACCGCGTTTGTCTTTTCACATTGGATAACATCAGCATTTCCGTTCTTGTGTACATCTGAATAACTGTCTCCACTCACTACTATACCTGGTCTCGCAACTGGAAAATTACCGCAAATAATATAGGGTTTATCATTATTAATATCCTTCAAGGCAGAATCCCAAAAGGTCCCACGAAATTCAGGAACTAAGAGTATTTGGCGAATTTCATTTCTTCTCCCTAGGTTACCGCTTTGCGATAAATTTTAATGGTCACTTCAACCAAAGCAGTCAATAATTTGTGAATCTCTTGGGTATGAATTATTCCATCCTTTTTTGTAGCTTTCTCAACTGCAACATCATCGTGGTTCATAAAACAATTCGGGCGGTCTTTTGACGATTAACAGGCAGTGTGAGACCATACTAAAACCCGTGTACTAACGATAAACTTTACTAATATTTTCATTTACATTGCTGGTATCATTATCACTATCCATATCTAGTGAACACCGAAGTTGGAGTGCACTTCAGAGCGTTAAACTTTGGAGTGCACCTCCAAACGTTAAACTCTGCTTCCTAAACGCTCATAAATAGCCGTTCATTGCTTTCTGCTTTCGCAGTTATCCCTTGTATTAGTTTTTCTCTGAACAGTATCATTTCACTTCCTTCGTTTCCCTTAGTTGCAAGTAACAATGTATCTCATGAAAGACTGTATGGTTTTGGCAGATTCAAATTAATGACCCATGTGCTAGGACAAGGAATCAGCAAGCCATGCAAAGTACTCAACAGGTCTTTGGACATACCGTCCAGGATTTCATGCTTTACGTCACGCACAGTAACCGATTAATTAACACCGACTGAGTAAACATGCAACATTATCTAAAGGCAACATAAATATACTCTGCAGTCAGCAATACGAAGCCAGGAAACTTCTTAGTACAGTAAAATAAACAAATTTTGTAAAGAGGTAGACGGTGATTTTGTAACTTAATTACAACTAACTATCCTCGTGTTGATTTTTATGGTTATGGCACAGGAAATATTCACCATCGTGTAGTTACCCCAGGCCAAGCCAAGCAAGACCTGCAAGACGATTCTTCGGATTCAGTAGCGGTACAGCGACAGTGACTGAAAACAGCACAAAATTAATGATAATGATTACGTTCATGAGAAGGAATGTGCCAAAGACATTCGAAAATCGTGTCTGGTTTCCCATTTATCATTTCATTAGTAGATGAAGACACTTCGTTGTTCCTATTGACCAGGCTGTGCATCCTGCTTCTTTTTCGGATGGATCATCTGGGATTTTGCCCGCTAAGAACACGGCTTGGAAAATAATCCGTTTTTTGGATTTCATTTGGACCTTCATGAATTCAAGTTCGCATTAAGTGGTGCTGTCAGAGGCATTAAAACGGTTTCCTGTAATCTTCATCGATCCCGCTCCCTGACGATCCTAAATGATATGCAAGTGGATCTATTTCACTTTACCTCGAACTCTGACGTTATTCATCTAAGACACCCAAGTCACTGATCCTTTCTACAGTTGAGTTGTGGAGTGCATAGAGACGACAAACCGAAGTGTAACATTTGTTTGCAACAAACGTTGCACCTTCAAAGTCCCTTTGAGCTTCTCAGCAATATGTTTCGCATAGGAAGGGATGAACAAAATTTCCCTGGAAGCACCATCCACCTGTATTCGATGCATACTACTTAGAAGAAAAATCAATACTTTCAGGCCGTGTCCCCTTTCTGAAGGTTTACGTTGCCCGACCGATGAAAATCCTCCGAAGAATCACCATGTGATTCTTAAATGGACTTATCATCCATTCACGCTCTTAATGATTCAAATGAGATTCTAGTGAGTCCGTTTTGGCGGACTGGATTAACTCGAAAGAACAGTTTTAGAGAAATTTCCATTGATCTTTGACAATTTTCCCCTCGAAAACAC
Source organism: Fasciolopsis buskii (assembly GCA_008360955.1). Taxonomy (NCBI): domain Eukaryota; kingdom Metazoa; phylum Platyhelminthes; class Trematoda; order Plagiorchiida; family Fasciolidae; genus Fasciolopsis; species Fasciolopsis buskii. The sequence continues at coordinate 33,175 of LUCM01000561.1, read as the reverse complement.
CAGAAAACCATCTGAAGCCTTCGGTCTTCCACAACGGAAGAGGTGTTATACATACAGAATTTGAGTGGGTTAATCAAGGATCATAATGATGAGGTTTGAATGGCTCCAAGGTTGAAAACGTGTGTGATCTGTCAGCTCGGCTAATTTGCGTTGATCGGTATTCGGCCACCTGCTCGAGATAATCCTCGTCTCTTCGGATAAATTCGAACGTCGATGAGAACTTAATTTAGGCTTATTTTGGCCTTCCACGGTAAACAGTACAGCACCTCCAAATTCAGCTGACTGCTTTTACCATTCGTTTTGGACCAGGCTTAATATCATGTTGCATTCGCTGCGGTACATTGTAAGGGGTAAATCAATCTGCCTTTGCCACACAATCGGATGATGGGAAATCAGGATGAGGATAAGTTCGGTTTCATAAAAATATAGGAAAAGCGGTTCGGAGAATAGCTACCCGTGGATGTCCCTTCTTCTAATTGCGAAATCAAGAAGAAAATAATAAAACGCCCTGGTCAGTAGACTAACTGTTTGCACGGATTCCTCAGACAGAAGTTATCAATTTTTATGGATTGGCCAGTCTTCCAGTGGTCAGTTTGCGCCTGGCAGGCTTTCCTGTCAGCGCACTATAGTCCCTCTATACAAAGAGATAAAATGCTTAATTGATTTGGATGTGATAGACCATGAAAAATAGCACAACAAACCAGAAAGTGAGTTTAAAAGTACTAGGCCATAGCACCTGTCGAAAGCGGATTGGTAGGATATCAAGGATCAAGGTTCTCCCGGCGGTAGGTGACGCAGAATTCAATGAGCAGCTAGCATGGAAACATAATTAGAATAGACGTCCAAGAACAATTTGAAAACATGGAGAATTTGCGGACATGGATGTAGATTTACGAAAGGTTTGTCCATCCACAGTAACTTTCTTGTTTTCAACCAAAAAGCGAACAACATTTCAATACTGCTCAATCCAATTCAGCTCCAACTGGCGAATAACCGTGTTAGAATCTGTAAACGCTTAACGATAGTTGTTACAAATTTGATGGAGAAATACCAAAGTCGTAGGTATAAAATTTCAACTATATCCATTAAACAGTATATATTGAACCGGTGATAAAAGATAGAGAAGGAATCCGTTAACTGTTCCCATCTAAGCCAATTACCTGAGTTGCTCATCCTGAAAAGCATCAAAATTGTACTGAAAGCTAAAACTAAACGGTAGTTTGAACGAAGCTATTTTCTCCGGTGTATCCATCAGCTCGCGTCCAGTTATTTGAACAAAACGTCCCACATTTCGGCGCTACACAATTCCAGACACCCTAATTTTGTCGGCTAGCTTGCAGTCGATTATACCACAAGTCGTTCTTCAGAAAAGTTTTAGACGAAACAACTTTTGTTGGTCACACACAGAATTTGGCATATCGCATGGTGAATCCATTGCATGGTAGACGTGGAACGAAATTTGTATGCACTGCGGCAATTCTGTCCCAGTTTTGAGTGCACCCATTTTTTCTATTTTGATTTTCTATTTTATTTTACCAGAAGAACCGCAAAAGATGAAAAACGAATTGTGTCGTTTTTCACTATTCTTAAACAGGAATCTTGGACACTTTATATCTGCTGACGCTCTGTCCATTACGATGCCTATATAGTTTCCTGCAGAATGAGTCTTCGCTCATTTTACTCATTTTTTTACTCATATTTTTTTACTCATATGTTGTTTGACGGGTTAGATAGACAATTTAGAGTATGCATTTACAGTTTCCATGGTACAGTAAAAAGCTAACCTCAAGCGAATCCACATCTGACATGCAACTCCGTTAGGTTTGACCCGGAAACCGACGATCGAGCGAACATTTTTTGTCGGAATGGGTCAAGAGGTTAGAAATATCATGTTCTTACACGCAAAAGAACTTGTGTGCATATAGACACGAAAGCGAGCACACGCATACACGTTTCGCGCCAACGATTTTTCAGTCATGGTTGGCCTAAGGAGGGCGGTGAAAGTTAGAAACCTTTAGACATCTACTTTCTAACAGTAAAAATAGTTACGTTAGGCAAGGGTTCGCTGCTAGCAACCCGAGTTAATGACAATGATATAATTTACTGTATCACTGAAAAGCAAAATGAGTGAGAAATAACGTACGAACTGAACATCCAGTGTGACGCTGAACCAATTATAGATAGGGGCATTTGACGAAAGACACTTCTGAGTACAAAATAAGTTAGCTTAAATCCGCGCCTTGAGAACACTATCAAATTCGATTTGTTAAATTTGATAAATATAGAACCGATCCTCAGGTGAAATGTCTTCGACTTTAGCGAGGTTCTAACCCACATATGAGCTTAACCTACAAATTTGCATCAGCTGGGCTACGAGATTACGCAGAGTGATTTCCAGAAGTTTCACTTCATGGTAAGTGATTACAAACCCAAACCACATAAGCGTGTCATCCAGTGAAATGAACTTTGAGCATTTTGACTGTTGGCAGAAAATTTCATCACTGGAGAGCAGGATCCACCACCACCCACATTCAGACTAGAAGAGTAGACCTTACCACGCCCAACGTTATTCTGCGGAGGCTCCAGCTACCAAGTCGGCTCGTCACATGTTCCGCTGAAGCTGCCGTTTATTCATACAATGTTCACAGTGATGTGAAAATGGAATCCAGTGAGACATTAAAACACCCGGTTGAGGTTACTGCCTCAGACGCTGACAATATTTGCATCAAAACATTAAAAGAGTTCCACACGCAAGCCTCAAATTAGGGTTTAAATAACTACAAAGAATGTCTGTTATTCAACTGCTTTTCACAGGCAACTTAGTTTCGAGAAGCAGATATTGATCGCCATTGATTTCATTTTCCGATTTTGAAATCATTACAGAAATTGCTGTGGAAAAAGAGCAGATCAATTTTCACAGTTTGGCAAGCTTATGATTGTTCGCAGGTTGTAGAATAATGCACCAGCAATCCTTGCAATTTGCAGTTCGTAAGAACAAACGTGTCCTTGCAAGGTGGACCACGTTTCAGACCTATGCAGACGAGAAAACAATACATCAGTTGGACAGCAGTTTGGAATATTTTTAGGAGAATTCCGAATACCTTGTACTTAACCCAGAAATACAGCAGGAAACGGAATGGTACCAGAGCATATCATGACAGTGTTCAGCACCTGACTACAAAGTCTAGAAGCTCTGCAGACCAATTTCACTCCACGTGTTATTGGTCAGCAACAGTGCACGTCCAAGAAAACACAAATGAGGCTTTAGACCGACAGTAAGGTATATGCAGGCCAGTACAGTTCACTTCAGTCAGGACACGCTCCGATGACGGAGTGACAGAGACAAGAAAAACTTAGTAAACAAGTGGGTTAAGAAGAACAACACAAGTATGGTACTAGTTGTTACAGGCAGCTGTGCTGCATGATTTTCAACTGGCGGAGCTGACAAACCATAGAAAAACTTACTAATCATTCTACCAGGTCAAGTCTATTGATTGTAGAGTTGTCTGTCTCCTCGTTACCACTAACAGCTCATCTACAGTGAGCTTCTAGTTGGTACCAGAACAGTATATCCCGGAATAGTTTGCCTGTGGACATGAATAATACATGTTTCAAACCCAGAAATTGCCTAAGTTCAGTGACTGCTCCATACTGCAAACCTGTTCTCAATCTCAGTTCCGTTACTATAGTACTGTTAACATGTGCAGCTAATACTGCGAAGATACGAAACCTCACAAGAATGTCATGGTTGTCTCAATTTACTAAAGCGACACATATATCGGCATTTTGTTCGATATATCACAGGTAACTGCCCAGCTGGGGAGTCAATTTGCCCACTCCAAGCTACTTTTGGTGGGACCCAGTGAGCTGGGACGTGCGGCTAATAATGACGTCTGTCCGGCTGAAATCGAAGCTGGACTTAGGTTGAAGCGTGCCGCCCATACATGATTTCTAACTAGGATGAATCGGTTATTGAGTGATGATTCTAGAATTATCTAGGAATTGTGGCTGCAGGATACACTAAGATTACACAGTAAGGCAACAGAAAGGGTGAGAATTCCTACCTTGATCACACAGTTCATAATAAGGGAATGAAATAATGCGGCGGAATAAAATTTTGAATACCGTTGTGAAGGTATGCCGTAAACCAAAGGAATTTATAGCGACAAAATTCTAATATCTGATGACTAATGCGCTAAAGTAAGGAAGCTAAAGTTGTTTGCCTTTCGCCAAAATCGGGGTTTTTTCTGGTTTACTTACAAACCCCAGAGGTTACTGAATCTGAGCAGAGCGTACGCGTGCACGGAGCAGCATAAACCAGTGTTGTGGCGGGCGTTGATTTGCTGGCATAAAAATTGTGTCTGAAAAATTACCACTGTAAATACTGTCACCTTATGATGAATCTTTATGTAAAGATGCTCGCATTCAATGTCATTAGTGAATAAAAAATGTCCACTAGCTTTTATGACTTTATGCCTAACCTAAGACTGCGAAAGTATTTTCGGGTCCAGATGTGCATAATGTCCATGTTAAAAGCTGATGTGATTGTTGCTGTCGGTTTGTGTTTGTAGTTATATCTGGAATCTGAAGAGTAGAAACGCCAAGTCGGAACAGAACAGAACACTTCACATTATAACTAGAAGAATTCCGGAATAGAGAACGAACCTGTCATGAAAATGAGCTATATTTGTATCACACTTTGGTGATGCAAATATGGTAATGGTCTCGGCTTGCATGCAACTCAATGGCTGACACGGCTTTATCATACAAACCATTAAATGCTGATATCATGGTTTTATAATGTTCTATCATCAGATATACCCTATACAGTAGGATGCACAGGGTCAGAGAAGGAGCGTCTAGTGTGCCGAAGAAGCCAACTTATCACGGAGCATCTACTCAGACTCCATTTTTACGTAACAAGATGTTATGATTCAGTAATTTCGGTTAGACGTGAATAAATCATTCCAAGATAGATCGTTTACAACACAGGCAGAAAAATAGGTCAAAAAAGCCCACATAACCGGCAGAGAAAAAAGACGGTATTAATGTCTATTAGATGTACATAACACAATTACTGAATGAGTGCAAATGAAAATAGCGGTTCGACAACAGAAATAAACATCAATATATGATGGGCACATTTTTGTCAAAGCTGACCTGTATTGCTCATCAAATTATTCCTGAACTCTTGAGTCAGGCCCATACGGACTAGAGTTAGGAAACGGTAATGCATTACATTAACTTAGCAAGAATATCTTGGCCATTCAGAGATCATCTTTTCAATTTACATGCATTTACAGGACGTCCCAGATTAGTCGGTTACTCTCCTAAACCTTCGGTGCATAAAGCTTGTGTAAATTATATTTTGGTCATCATTAAATATTTTGAGGATTCAACTCAATACAGCAAAACCTTGTATGCACGATGTTTTTAACAAAACAGATACCGAGTGCAACAGTTGTCTTGGTTCTGCATTCCATTGCTGCTCTGTTTGTCTTACTGCCCCCTTTGTTACTTTGTAAATATTAAGGCAACAAAAAAACAGTTCTTGGGTAAAACATTGTATGGTATTCCCAATGGCCTATCAACAATGAGCTAAAATGTTCCAGATTTCAAAGACTTACACTAAGAAACAGTTCAAATGAAAAGACATTTTTCGGTCAAAGCATGTGTAACCTCTGTATATTTAGCGCACGATGTGGGTTAGAACACATCGGACTAACGACGGAGGAAGAGCAGGATGTTAGAAGAAGAACAGAGGATTAGAATCACTGTGTATGGGTTATGACAAGCACTAACTTCTTTGAACTTCTTCCATGTCTGTCCGGCATTAACTATAACGAAGTAGTGACTGATAACTCATGATGAAGCAGATCTCATTCATGAATTGTGGTCGACCTATGTAAAATGATGGGCAAAATCCGATTAGGCTCTCCATGGTACACTTTGCATAGACACAAATCAACGGGCTGGCTTGCATTTTTTTAATCTTAGGCTCCAAGTTAGTTCTGATTCGGTTTCTGCACCGAACCTTTATACTGCATTCCAAAATTTCTATATCACACGCTCAGCGGGATTTGAAAGTGTTCGAGTTATTCCGACCAGTTTTTGCATCTTTCCATTCATTTTTCAGAAGGTCACCTAAGTAAATGTATCTTATCTTAAAGAAGCAAGTGACTGATTGATTCATTCATTGATTGTATTCAGCTTTTCTTATCATATGTGCCGAATCTGAGTACAACGTTTTGCTTGATCATCGCTTGCGGTTCTGTCTTCAGGTCATGGATCCAATTGAAAGGGATTCGTAATCATGTCTGCTGCACCGTAGTACTCCGAGAATGATCATTCTTCGGAGTGCTAAAAATATTAAGCCACAAGAAATTCGCTCCACAAAATACAGATAACCTTCGGCTGAGTGGGACAAACAAATAACACATCCGCCTATACGCAAAGTATATCATGGATAAAAGCCAACCCTGACTTATTTATTACGTGAAGTCTGTCACCCCTTCGAAAACCGAGCATATAACGTATATCGGATATATCGACTTGTGTAATAATAATAATAATTCTGTTACCACGCCTCGCTTTCGCTCAGTGACTACCTAGACATAACATATTTGTTGTAAGGGCAGCGAAGGTTACCACTGTTTACCTCTCCATTAGGCCCACTCCCATTCTCAATAATCAAGATCATAGGCAAACTAGAGTCAGACTTACAAGAGGAAAGATGAAGGTTACATTGCATGCTGAAAATAGCTAAATAATTTATACAAAGGAAAGTCATCTGTCTTCGGTATGCTTTAAGTCTGATGCTTAATTCACGATCCAAGGTTGTGTAGAGTACAGTAGAATACCGCGATATTTACAATGATGCAATGTAATCTACAAGTCATTCGGTTTCGGCTTAAATTTTCAGCACTCTGGACTAACTCGAGAATTACGATTTAGATCACCGTGGAATAAGCTGAACTAGACTCAACGGTGAACCCTACTTGTAAATATGATAGCAAGTCGTACCAGAGAGTAGTGATTATGGTACGACACGTTTTCCTTACTGTCTATTTCCTGTCCGCTACAAGACAGCAAATTTGATTTATTCTTGTCTCCATGGTGAACTTTCAAAGATACTTCAAGTTTGTTCCGCTGGGGTCATTGCGATCCAAATGGACGTTCTTATTTGCCATCTTAGAGGGATAAGATCCGATTAACGCATGGTACAATACGATCCAGTAATAGCAAAAACCGCATTTATGATTAGTAACGAACAACATGACAATATTTGTAAAACGGTTAAATCTCTTATAGGTGATATAGTCTTCCCAGAATGTTGTGTAAGGAGATTTAGTTCTAAAAAAATCATTATTCGGCGACCAGGCGTTGAATCGCACGTGAAAAAGTAAGGGAAGTAATACTATTCACTGTGATCGCGAAATCTGTCTACTTAAAATATGCCAGTGTACTTAGGGAATAAAGCTTGCAAAGCTTTGTAACTAACGCGCTGTTCTTGTCAAGTATAAGTGAAATAAATTTTTAGATTGTGAATTTGCAAAAGAAAAGCCACTTCTAAGTATCCTTGATCTCTTGAACGCACGATATATATTCATATATGCATCAGCACTGTCGTGGTTAATGCGACCCCTGGAAGGAATGACCCGATCAGAATGGAAGCAAAAGCATCGATGGAATACTGTACTAACAGGAACCAAAATCACATGCAAAATAACTTTTACGCATAGTCAGTACTCACGGAGAGGTTCTTCAGTAACATGCACATTTCATATAATCCGTGGGCAGGTACTCACCAAAGATCAGTAATGATAAAGTTAACGTGTATATATGATTACCCTTCATGTTCTACCAATGGCACAATGGCCACTGAAACCCAAAGAAATGAATATCCTGTAATTATCTCATCCTGATTGGAACTAGTTGGCCTTCTTTGTGCGTTGGGGCCGAACAAGGAAGCTATGCCTTATAGAAATCAACCAATTAATGCATCAGCACGGTCCTTGACCTTACGAAGACCAGTGATGGATAGGTACGGTACGTGACAGTGTTAATGTTCGATAAATATTGTCCGAACAGACCAGACAGCCGATCTGTAATGAGACTCGAGTGAACGCTGGCCATACCCAGTTGTCGGATCACTTGGAACAAGGTGAATCTTCACTGCAAATGACTCCCAACCGGTCAGAAGCAATTAATTGATGTGTTTTCGTACTCTTCAAGGAAAAAAAATGACACTGATATTTCATGGTACTTGGATGCAGGAACAGAGCAGCGGAATTTAGAACGTTTTATGTATAAGGTAGGAACAACAGTGCAATTCGCGTGTTACCTCAATTCCGTAGTCGGATGCTCTCCACATAATAAAGGGTGAAAAATCCTGTGCATGTGACCACTGGTCACAGCAGTCAAAATATTTGACAAAATTTGTCCCAGAATGTGTAAGTACAGTTAGGTCATCGAGACTATGGACTTTAACTCATACAATACTCTACATCGAATAGTGCTTGTGTCGGAGAATAAATTGATCGTATTCCAATTAGGATAAATCCTAAGAAATTCAGGCAGCACATCATAACTTACCACAAATCTGAATCGGAGCCTCTAATTGAAGAAATGTTCTTTCTTCTAACAACAGCCTCGAGGCGGTTTTACATAGATATTGTACTTCTGCCGTACTCAAATCGATTGCTGAACCATTGAGAGACTGCTCATCGAACCCCACATCTTTTGGAATAATTATAATTTGTAGTACAGAACATACTTTCAAGCAGTCTGTGTAGAATTGATCCAATATCGACGTCTTCAGTCATATTCTCGATGGCTGTCATTTTGATGAAAATGTAAATGCGAACTGGAAGCTAGTCCGAGACGGCGAAGTATTGTGAATTATTATTGAACACCCTTGAGCAAATGAGCCAATGGAACGTCCACATGGTTACTTTAAACATGTTGGTCCAGTCAATTTCGACTCAAAGAAGGACGACCGCACCGCGTAGGTACGGTTGTGTGAGAATAATGTTGAATGGAGGCGCGCCGTGGCATACGTACCGTTTTCTTAGCGTCGAACAACAAATTTGAAGTCAATGTTGATTAGGCTTCAGTATCAGTCTGGAATTTCTCGGGGACCACTATAAAGTGAATACATTCTGCTAATTACTGAAACGTGTGTTTCAAAACCCTAACTCGCCTGTGATTAAGATCAGCTATAAGAACACTAATTGGGGATATATACGATCATGAAAGCAAATGGGACTGATAAAGTGCCGAAAAGGTTTAAAATCGGAAATGTTGAAACGAGTAAATTAACAGCCAGGAAGGAAAGTAGTAAATTGTGGAAAACGTGTTAAGTAACTTGTTTCATTCCACACAGAAGTTAAAACCTGAAGATAGAAAATGCGGTGATTAGTAACCCAGGGACGGAGTGCACTTTAAGAAACTATAACGTTGAACTCAGAAATGATCACGCGGGCTTAGGAAAAGCACCGGAAAACCAAACATGACAGTTAGTTTAGTTTTTGCATGGCACTCCAAATCTAACAACTGACTCAAAAGATAAATATCAAATGCTCCCGCCATCTTTACTAAGACAAGATACACGGACAACGTCTGTTCAAATATCACATCTCTTTTAATTTTTGATTAGTACTCAAGAAGGTTGGAACTATGGTCATTCATCGTTGAAATCAGCTGTTAAAAGTGGAATATCAAATATGTGCCAAACCAACTCCAATGTTTGTTTTCCAAAATTAAATTGGCATTTTCGGAAATGCCCATGGTGATACTTCAGACCAAACTGTCAATTTTTAAATCAGCGGTTAAGTGGAACAAGCAAGACTCTCTGTTTAAGTCACAAGTTTAAAATCCCGGGTTGTTCGACGTGTTGATCGTCGCGATTCTGCACGACCATGATTAGACTGTGAATTGAGACGGCTAAAAGTTGTTCTGTAAACAAAGTTGTCTTCGTAGCACTCCATAAAGGTACGTGTGTACTGTAAGGTGATACTTGCAGTCAAATCGGTCTTTCATGCATTAAAAATAGATCGGAAGCCGAGTCCTGCGCTAACATATGCCTCTGCGGTGAAAATTCGGACTATTGTCTTAGTTAACTGTGCCGGTGCGTCAACGGTTAGCGATAATCTGACTTGAAATACTTCGGGTGCACTAGGCGTGTTGCACGTCAGTTCATTCCAATCATCATGGTGAACAAGCATAAATGTGTATCGATTGTATACAGTTGTCTCTCAACGGATGAACGGTATCGTGACAATTAGCCATGTCGATTTTCGGAAACGAATCACAGCAATGTCCACAGTTGCGTTAGGACTCTATCCTAGGTCGCACATCTGGGCTTCGCATATGGAAGTGCAAAACAAAAAGTAGCAAGGTCATTTCAAAAAATAAACTTGTTGTTTGCTTCATTCATAGATCTTTTACGAATACGTTTTTCCGTCTGAAAGACCTTAGCAAAGCTTCAGAAACTGTTACGAATTGTTAGCCTGAAACTTCATAATTTTACACTTGACGTGAACACCGTTAAGACAATAAAGTTAAACAAGCCTCATTTCTCACCTGTTGAGTTTCCCCCCAGTAGATATGAAACCTTTTCCAGTAGCTTGTGGATTGCTTGAAACCCTGGTGACTCTCTGGTAGGTGTTCTGGTTACGTAATAATAATGAGTTTTAAAACTATTTATCATGTGCCACAAATGTATTACTTTACTGGAACCAACTGAAACAACGATTGTTCCTCGTAACATTAATAAGAATCCCCAGCAAAAGAATTAGGACGAATAGCTGCTTCGTTTATCAACTGTAACTGACCGATCACGTTTCATCATCACGCGGTTACCAGTAGCCAATGAACTTTGATTTTCCCTCGCAAGAAGCGAGATTAGTATTCCGAGGTAAAAGTTATATATCATCCCAAAAACGGACAATCCCAGGAACATTCAGTCATGTTCGGGGAAGTGGACTGTGATCTAGGGGTGCTGACGATTACTGAATTGTCTTGAATTTCGATAGTGAGAGCGTCCAAGCCCTAAGAAGCCACACGGGGACTGAGTAAAATAGGAGAATAGGAATGTCTATATTAAGCAACTGTATTCTAAGATCCGGCATCATCACTAAAACAGGTGCTTTTAAGATCAAAACCCATATGACTGTCTGGATTGCCAGCAAGCACATGTTCCGCGGTGTGTGTGTGTGTATGTGTGTGTAAAGGTAGCCCATAGAACCGGGCACGTAATGTGCATGGGTTGAATAAGAGACCGACAGAACAACTCTGAAAACACTTTTTATGGGACCAACACTGCCAATGCTAAACGAACAGAATTTTCTGATCCTAGGAAAATTCAAAATCAGTCGTGCTTCATCCACTGAAGACTGTTTACAGACTCACCTCAGTTTAACATACAGAGAATGATATATACGTGACTGACTCGTGCAAAGGTACTACAGTGTTTCTGTTATGTAATTACACTTCGGCGTCCAGCAGCACGTCGATTTGTCTATTCATTCAGCACCGCTGTTTCCTGAGTAATCTGCGCTGCAGCTTAACGATTCCTAAATACTACACCCTCAAGTTTACTGCTACCTAAGTTACAAACTGGACTGTTATTGTCCCATTTCTAACGCTTGTTTTTAGTTAGCATACAAACCCAAAATAACCACCTCTGACACTATAGAATGCTTAACCCAATGAATTTCCAAACTTCTGAACGGCTATATTGCCCGCCTTCCTAAGTGTCCTCCGATAATTCTTTATTCATTGATACCTTGAACTCTTCTTCAGATGCTTGAAACTTTCGATCATCCCAAAATATTCCTTTCTCGGATAGCGAATTTTTTACGAACGAGTACAGAAAACTAAATTAAGGCAAAAGAACTCCTAAAACTGTTCTCAACACTTCTGATGTATTTAAGGGTGGCATGTTAGCCATTATTGCTTCATTTAGTTAATTTAGGCGAGTACTTTGCATTTAGCTTAGTTAGCAAACAGAGATGTATGATTATTTCAGTCGAGAAGACTTAATTATTTTCGAACACCAACGCAAACTGGTTTCAAATTCGCACATGAGTTTTTTTCTGGTAGTAATATAGTGCCCACCCATGAATTTCCCCGGTATTTCTCAGTAGGACTTTAAGGCACTTGTACGAGGATTGGTAGTTATCAGCGGTGTTTCATTCAGCATCAAATGTAATGGTTTAAATGAGTTCTTCAGTTAAAATACTAAATCTTGTTTAGCGCAAGCTTGCAGGATAAAGACGATTTTTGCACCCTCCCTTGTTTTTGTCATCTACGATTTCCACCCGTTCTGAATTTCGACCCATTGGTAAACCCAGTTGTCCTATCTGATGAGAACAATGAACAGTGAGGAAGTGGGAAAGGCCAAATCGCTTTTCAGTTTAGTTTGTTTTTTTTTCTTTATTTTTTGTTCTCAGACAGTATTAGCTCTCACTGGTATGCATTTTACTTATTTTGCCCCCATTTTTTCATAGCACCTGACTGTTTACAAACGTCGAATTTCACTCAGATGTCGTAAAGATCAGGTCTTCCGGTCGAGAGCTGGGAGTATATCTCACTAAGGAAATTCCTATTGGGACCTTGAAAGTCGAGTAGTACAATTCCTACGACAGACCCGTGGATTGCATCGGACAGTGACTGACGTGGAGGAGAAGCTCGAAATAGTTGATCCTGGTGATGAAACCTACACCGCCTATTTTCCTTCATATTTTCTATGCCATATTTTCTTTTTTCGTCATGGTCATGACAGCACCAGATCTATAGCCGAAGGTATTTTATATATATACATATGGCGATAGTTTCCTACCACTGATCGACCACAGCAGAAACGACGTAAATTTCTTGTTTTTATAGTGATGCTTTGAAGGTTGGATATGTAAAAACAGCGGAGATCGTTGCAGAAAGCAAACCCTAATTATACACTTGATTGGCCCTATACATTGGTTTCCCTTTAATGTTCACAAAGGGCAACAACACATGCGCTGCCGTTTAGGGTAAAATGCCTTCTATATGAACATCTGGTTACCAGTAATACAGATTGATGTGGGATGAATGACTGGGCCAGGCAGCTGTGTTACACGATGCGGATTTCGAGTGCTTCGAGACCGAAAAGGCAATGTGCTATTCTAGTTCAAAGCACAAACTAGGAAAAGATAACAAAACTTTATGTTACGCCGGAACCAGTTATTGCCGTTGCCTACTGCACTCAAATTCATTCGGAATACCAATATCATTCAAAGTTGTCTGTTAACAATTCAAGCGTGCAAGAGAGATAGCTAAATGATTTCAGTTTATCACCTAGAAAATAAAATGGGGCACAGTGAAAGACTGGTGAGTAATCAAGAAAAATGCATCGCACCTATTCAGTTATACTGTTGACATTATTAGCAAACGAATGAGAGCGGGAGCCTAAACCGTAAAAATTGATATGGCACAGAAGCATACAAAGTCGCAACGGGCCGGGCATGATGAGGATCCGGATGACGGTGAACTGCCATTAACCGACGAAGTAACCGATATGTTTATGGTTCTAATTTTTGGCGCAGCGGACTATTAGTCTACTTGGTCGCCAAACCATAATGATGTTGCATTTGGTCGAGTAGCGGGAATATGTCCCGAATGTAAGTAAATCCTAAGCCTTTCCACAAACAGGTTATGATCACTGGTGCCTAAAAGCATTAAATATTTTAAATAAAATCAGTCGGTGGTTATGAGGTCCAGAAATCGGGCTGTTTGATGGTAGCTTGAATAATACCATTGGGAGTGAGACAGTGGAGGAGTCACCGGGGTTCTTGGTCATCAAACCCAACATCCGTGCAGGCTACCAGCAATAAATGAGCCAAAAGCCGTCAACGAAAGCATCATTTTCTGCCAAGGTATAGTCTGGGCCTAGTTATTAGTTTTTCTCAGTACTTTAAGAAAATGAGCAAATTTATGTAAAATGAAGGCTCAAAGCAGTCAACTCCATTTTCGGAATATATGGAGGACGGATTTACCACACCACTCCCAATTCATACGCCTAATGACGCAGCATTCAATTAATTTTCTCAACAGTGTCTATCATTATTGAAGCAAAAGAAACCGTTCCAATGGACAAGCAGATAATCCATAGAAGTTTTGCATGACATTATCCTTTTCCGCAGTTTGCTGCAGCCTACGGTCAATAAGGAGCTGATAAGGATCCATCCCGATCCAACCTTCAGGACCTTGATTGTAGGTCATTCCACCTCCGTCAGTTTGGCCCAAGCGGCTAAGAAGCAAGCCTCACACGCTACCTTAATGCATGAAGCGAATAAATATAATACTTTGCGCCATAATGACAAGCTGTGGACAGCTTTTAATCGGTTTATCAAAAAAAACACAAAGAAAGCATATGGCTCTAAGTTTGGATTATTCGTATGCATGAATGTAAGACTAAAAATTAACCAGCAGCGCACAACCTTAAACTTGCGCATACACATGAAATGATTGCGTTTGCTTGTAAACAAAATGGCGTTCTTACCAGTCTAATGCATGGATGCCCTATGGTTTTTGTTTTTCTCCCGCGTATTCTGCCATCGCCAGAAAACGCAAAATCATGCAGGTATCAGTGATCCGACAATAAAGCAGGATCAACCTGCTCAAGCGAGCTTGCTCATCTGCATGACACTGAGGCCAGCACATCCAAATAATGCAACAAGAAACACAATAACTGTGGGAAAGTAAGTGTTACAAGATCTACAAGGATCTAGTGTCTCATTCTAGTGAGGCATTTTTTGGTGTTGTTTGCAACATAATCAACGCATTACCCCAATCGAGAAACAAAATAATAACGTAACACTGACAAAAACGTTACAAATAGACAATTTAAAGGTAGATCAAAACATCGTTATATGCTACCGAAGACCGCCATAAATTAAAGCAGCGATCAAAAAGCAGCTTTGGTTATGTTAGTTGGCAACAATTTTTTTATATTTTGTTTCAGTAGTAAACACTAGCTTTTTAAAAGCTGCATTTTATAGAAATAATGGCATCATACACTAGTCACACCGACAAAGTTGTTGGCAAATAAAAGGCGAGCAGACAATGAATTCGCTTCGTCTTTGGAACTCGATAGTAAAACCCACGGTTCAGTCAAGGCTACTTCATCGTGTGAAACTGGCAAAGGTAGAGTTGAACATGAAGAAACAGTAGATTCACTGGGTCGGGCATCACTCATCATATGAGCCGCTCAACAATCCTCAGACCTTCAAAACGGGAAATCGCCTGGTAAAATGCTATTCAAACTGGTCCGCAATTTTTTATTGGGAATTCAACACAGTATATCCGTACAAGCACCTTATCACCAAGATGCATTTCATACCACTTGCGCCTTCATTTTCGTTCATTTTTCAGCATAATGCATTTAAAGATGACGATGTAGAAGGACGCTTTTTGTGGTTGGTCTGCTGAATATTTCCGGACACGGACAAATTTGTAGGAAAATATTTTTTTAAATAAAATGGAGTTAACCCCAATAATTGATCCATTGGGCACAAAATCCTCCACGAATTGTTTTAACCAAAGCAAAACATTCAGATAGATTCTGGATACGTACCAAAAAGGATGTCGATAATATTCAAGCAAAACTTAGTTATGAGTTTGCAAGTGATAAGACATAATTGGGTATTCTTTGAGTATTTAATTCGAACTTGTGTGAATATTTTTCTTCGCTACAGAAAAACAAGTGGATGATCCTATTTTACTTCAGTCTTCGACTAATAATAGATGTTCTCATAAATCTATATAAAGGGTTGATTCCCAGTCGAGAAAAGCTATTAATCCGTGTTGGTTCAACACTAGTAAATGATATAATTACATGGAGGGAAACAAACGGCTTGCTGGCAGACCATACCATAGAAAAGAGGTCAGGTCAGTAATACTACTCGTACCAAAGTTTTGCGCTTCGTTCTATGGAACTGCTAAATGTATGTATCACCTTATTTATCAGTTCAGTTCAATTTACGGATGGCATATAATCATACCGATCTGAAATTAGATTCTTGATTCAGTGGGCGACTTCGCGAAAAATGCCAAAACATTCCAGCATTTTCACCAAGCTTAAAGCAGATGAACACAATCTACATTCTGGTCCCGTTAACTTTTCACAATCAAATAAACACTGGAAACATTTAATTCATCTTGCGCCATTCGTTATCACCAAGTGTGCATCAAAACCGTCCTATTTATGAGACCGAGATGGTGATGAACAAAGTTCAGGTTAGCTCTCTTGCTCTCCCGAATGATAACTGGCGTTACGGTGAGAGATTCGACTTTCATTATTAGTAGGTGATTGAATGTTTTCATGAAATGATTCACCATAAAGAAACCATGGAAGAACCGTACAGCTGTTTCATCCTTGTTGGGAATCATAAGCAGTGCTCATCCACCGCGTCCGAGCAGGGACGCGAACCCGGGACTAACGATTTTGAGTCGAACGCCTTAGCCATTACGCTGCCGGGCAAGCTCTGAATGACTTACTGGACTTCACATCAGGAAAACATTCAATCTCCTACAACTATCATATACCAAGTAGCCAAGCTCTGTAGATCATATCCGAAGCGTTCGTCGGGGGTCAGTTGCCTATTGCACCTAGCGGCCCGTAAAGCCATGAGCAAAATCATCGAGTGATTAGGTGCAACATCACTGTGGTGAAGTTCAACAAACCGTTTCAGAGCCTTGCCCGGTAGCTAGCGTAAATGGCTATAGGCGTCGACATCAGAGATTCGTCTCGCTCCCTGAGTTCTTGCGTTCCCAGTTCGGCGCGGGTCTCATAGTGGCCACTGCTGATGATTCCTAACAAGGATGAAACAGCTGTGCAGTGCTTCCATGGTTTCTTTATGGTCAGTTGAGCGATGATATCACATGGTGAATTATTTCATGAAAACATTCAATCACCTACTACTAATATTTATTAAGTTTTTGCCGTTTTTCTCATTCTACTCCGCCTTCGTCAGTTTGTGCAGGACGACGCAACGTCGAATGGCGTGTGAGTTTCATTACCAGGTCTGTGTGCGACAAGCAGGCAAAGCCAATGTATATGCACATTTGTGGGGAAAGTGAGAGATTTGGGGGTTTCCATCTCCTTCGCCAAGAGTTTGCTTCTTTTAGCTTAGGGCGCTCTGTAGTTTACCTTTGATGGTCATAGGCATGGCAGATTTTCCCCCCTTCAGGCAGATGGGCATGTGTGACTGCGTACATGTGTATTTGCAAAGGTGTTGATTGCGCACACACTTTCACTGGACAACAATATTTGACTTAATTTTACTCTACTATTTCCTACTAAATGGCAGTTTAGCTCAATGATCATCGCGGATCATTGCTGATCAGGCGTCTGGATTGGAGGCCAAATCCGTCTAGACTACCATCCACTTTTGTTTCTAGTACCGGTTACCGTGATTTAATCTCAAACCTGGCGACTCTACATTGTTCTCGATTGTACTGATCCACGTTTTCAACTGGCTGCCAAGGAGAAAGCTCCATTCTATACATACTGGGGGATATAGCGTTCGTCGTGAGCGTTCCGTGCCAGGGTGTCACATATCACGACCTAAATACTTTGGCCGGCGACATTGGAGGAAGATATAGAGCCATTCAGTTTCCCAGCATCGACTTATTTCGTTGTTGGTAGTTTATTTGCCTAGTTTGTCCGGGAAATGTGCCGCAGGGTTTTGCACCCATAAGTAAGCGTGGGGCGGGCTATGACATGAGATGCAAATCTACTTTGGAACGCCGATTTCAATCCTCGCTCACAGAATTGGTTGAAACTGCAGAAATGTTTTGCGTCCGTTTTCGCTCTCGTTAGTAACTTCATCTTTTGGTTCCTCTTTCGCTAGCAAAGCTGACTCTTCGTATTTAAAGAATGGCACATTTTCCATTTGCTCGCTTTTGCTGAATAGTTTTTGGGCACCTGAGACTGAGATCGAGAAGTCTACTATTTTCGTCGTGGTGATTTAGAGGTCAACCTAAGTTCCTTACAGGATGATTCGATCAAGTATTGGCTGCACGGTGGCTCGGGAATCACCGAGTACAACCAGCACGTCTGCAAACTCCAGATCCGATATATGGACTGATGGAGTCAGCTGGACACGTGGGTTGCGAGTCACTGCGTTGTTCATGGTTAAATCGATGGCATAGTTTACCAGAATCCTGGTGGCAACATCCATGTTTTCCATGCGAAAGCCCCAGATTCAAACCCTGGGTGCAATGATGGGTAAGCACCACCTGTGGGCAGTTATGAAAGTGAATCTCGAGTCTGGTGCTTACCTAACATAGGTCTGACCACAAGACATGTGGTTATTGCATCCAAAAAAGAGTATGATGGACAGACTGAAGTCTTTTAGTTGATTTAAAGTTTTCGTCGGTTAACATCAACCATTTTGGGTTGTGTTCACTAAGATTTAATGGTGATATTCGCCAACTTTGTCGCCATCGTGATCGACAGCGCCTCGGTTTTTTTCGGTTTTCCAATGCGTGAACATCTAATGGACTTGGTGGTACCTTCTTTGGGCGCATAGACAAGTGGAACCTAAAAAGAATACACGCCAAGGTATAAATGTTATCAGCCACTGAGCCCCAAGACGAGAAAAAATCTTCCACTGACGAAGCCCACCGAGGGCTCGCAAGAATTTCGTTGAATCGTTGTGCTGTTGGGCCGTCATTCAAACACCATATCAACAAGATGGATATAAGAGAAATGATCAACCTGCTAACTTCTGAGAAGTTAACCAGTCAAAACCCATTCGCACAAGACTGGATATTAGGTGCGGATTTCTCCGAACTGTCGGTACGTCCATTCCAGTCTCACCGAGCAAACTGTAAACCCCGATATGGGACATTGTTATTCGGAACTCGCTATGAGTCGTAGAACTGATCTTTAGTTGTGTTATCAGCCGTATTGGTCAGCGCATAAATGGCCACTACCTTTAGGTTATGGGGTTCAATTCAAGCCCGGATATGGGTGGATCTTCGGCTCGGAGCCATTGAAACGTGCTATACGCCATCTCGATGATATTGGCTGCCAAGAAATTAGTGCGCTGTTAGCTTTTTTTGCTTGAGGCAACCACGACACCGTGAAGTCCAGTGTTGTCCGTTGGTCCATTGTGCTGGAACCACTAGACTGCATCCAACCTGGATATATCGTGTGTCCAAATGAGGAAGACGAACTACTGAAAAAAAGCAGCACCCATACTATAGCCATTTAGTTTCCATATCGCAGTGTTCTGACCACATGTCTCTAGCAGGATCCTCACGTTCCTGCATGGCATATGAATTGATTTTCGAAGGGTGTGTCCGAGCTTGCAGATTATCTCCTGACCGCTGGGAAAAGAGTTACATTGTTTCCTGGGGACACTGTAACATGATGAAAGTCGTAATGACCCATGAAGGAAGTCAGAAATAAGTAACAAATCGTGTCCCCAGCAGAGCCAAGCCCTTTTGTTTAAGGACGTTGCTCTGGACCATGCAATTCCTTGATCCTTGTTCTAGAAGTCTAAACCAGATGGAACCGGGAACGAGACTGTGGCCTCATTTGGTGACGGACCACACACGCCAAGTCGCAGACCCACTGCAGTTTGTAGCCTTACATGGAGAATGCCCCTCGAGCAAAAATCCGCCAAATACTCAGCACTACCGCTGGTTCTTTTCAGCTGCTTACTCTATAGGATCATAATTTATTAACGGCTTACCGCAGCTTGACGGTCATCCCCTATCCACAACGTGAGGAATTACCGGGTGACACACAGCACTGCCAGCTCCAGTTTGCAGATTCCCGAATTACTATCTGTCAGATACCTAGCCTGTGGCTGGCTGTGCCACGATTGTATCTTCATCAATTCATTATCTTTCTTAGGGAAATTTGG
Organism: Fasciolopsis buskii; assembly: GCA_008360955.1. Lineage (NCBI taxonomy): Eukaryota > Metazoa > Platyhelminthes > Trematoda > Plagiorchiida > Fasciolidae > Fasciolopsis > Fasciolopsis buskii. The sequence continues at coordinate 13,259 of LUCM01000561.1, read as the reverse complement.
TTTCCTTCTTAATTATTGTTCACCGTCACAATCGCTTAGAATTATTATTGTTTAGAAAGGAGACTGGCATTCTTCCTCAGTTGGACTCAGGCACTGTTATTCCTCAAAAATCCTTTAGTCTACTTAGAAGAAGCGCTCGTATTGTCTGTCAGAAAGGGCCTAAATATACCCCTTCGGTCAGGATTATCATTCCGGCACTGTTCGACACCAATATTTGTTCCTTTTCCGCGAAAATGTCGAACTTATCATGGATATTGAGAAAACAGTTTGGCGAACAAGCTCGTTTTCAGTGATTCGTACTCATGACATCACATCGCTATATATCTGGAAAAAATTCACTATAGGGGGATTGGATTAGTCAGATGCAAATATGGATGGGAAGGGGATTTGTGGTGTTACATGCATAACCTGAATACACAAAAACGCGTTGTGTTAATTGTTTTTTTGTCAAGTCTTTGCATTGGGACATCTAGCACAGACTAACCACACCGTGAATGTGACGCAGGCTTTCCGGACCCTGTATAAGGTCGGAGGTCAGCAATCCCGGTTGACTAAGTGTCTCGTCTTGAGCACTGCGGAAGCTGTCGCGATCCGTCTTCACAATCCTCCACTGTGTTCTCAAAAACAATTTGTGGTTGCGCTTCAACTCCCCTGGCCCACCCTTCGTCCCAATGGAAAGCCTAGAAACAAAACAATTAACACGACACGTTCCTGTGTATCGGTTTATGCATGCAACACCACAAACTACTTCTCCACCCATATATGTATCTGAATACTACAATCCTTCCTATAGTGAATTTTTTTACAGATATATAGCGATATAATGGCATGAGTAAGAATCACTGAAGACCAGCTTGTTCGCCAAATTGTTTTCTCAGTGTGCTCAGTGGGAATTTTCAAGGATTATCACGCATGCTCTAGTTGCTTATTTGTGTTCATACTTGCGTTTTCTATAGGTAAGAATCATGGCAAAACTCACGTTTTTGGGAACCATTTTATCGAACGATAACTCCAAACTATACTGGCAAGTCAGAGTTTCCAATAAGATTGGGAGTGGTGTAGCAGCAACTCAGGTCAGTTATAATTAACCCTAAACAGAATCGGCCACCTAGTAACCCAATAATATCGCAAGGTTCATGACTGTACAAGTATAATGAATCTGTACGGCCCGCTTTAGTAAACACCATAATATTCCAAGTTTTTCTATTCCTTTTTAACAATTATTCCTTCATTTTTTGAGAATAATTTGCATATTACTTTAGGTGATTCAAATCTCCTATCGACCTTACTACTGACCGTGTGATCTGATAGAACTCTGTTTTTCTCATACCAAGAAAACTCCATTTCGAAAGACCATCACCAACGACCCTGAGTCATTTTCTCCGATATTATGCGCACTCATCATAACAAGCAACCACCGTCTTCAGATGCTGAAGCTTAAGACATTCCCGGCCTGCTTTCTATTCATTTAAGAGAAAAACCAAAACCAAATTCGTCTCCGTAAATGACAATAATACTATTCGTCAAAATTCATTTTCACACGTTTCTCTCCTTTGAATCTTTGCAGAATGACAGTGCCCGATTTTCGACACAAAAGGACAAATACAGTCTTTGATAATTTGCGTCCTTCGAAAGCACTTCTCAAATGGCCTTACCTCTTCCCAGTTGCTGGAGTCGTTACGCAAACAAGAGAAACATGTTTGCAATGCATCCCCACTCTGATAAACGCTCTAGTCAAACGTAATGACACGACTTTCACTAACCGACTCCCTAGGGGCAACAGCAACAGACCCGTATGACAAGTAATTCAATTGTTTTGCGAGAAGAAAAAGAAGCAAAATGTGTTGTCGACGACGACGGTATTAATTGAGTTTTCATCTAGCATTATACCCAGGCTACATCTGTACAATTCCGCTTATTTTCTATTGAAGCTTTTAAGCTCTCCGTATCACTAAAATCATCGCAAGTGTTTTCTGATCGTCAGTCTTCACCAGTTCTGAGGGACGGTGCTGTGGCACAGACTAGTATATTCATCCCGGACTGCTGTTGACCCACCACCATTGTTCCCATTCCAAAGCACAATAACTCCTCCCTGATAGTTCCGTTGCGATAAACATCCGATCTTTAACTGGATGTGCTGCAATTGAAAGCCCACGTTCTTCTATGAATCATCCTAATAACTCCTTTCAATGTGCCTACTTTATACGCTGTCGTCTCCTTTACACGTTATATTTGTAGGTCCTGAGACGCATCAATGAAGTCTGTATGTGGCGCATTCTTAGACCATTCGATTCTGTTCAAAGATCTCCTCTACTTCACAAAGTGGAAGCATTTGGTTGTTCCAGGCCCTTATTAGCATGGCTGTTTGATTACTTAACCAGTCGAATCCAGTGTACGTGATTGAGCAGCAAAACCTCAAAACAACTCAGACGTGCTCCAGAGTGCTGTTCTTTCCTCATCTCTTCTAATACGTATTTCGTTGACTTATTAACTAGTTCTTTTTGTCATTATTTGTTTAAGTACGTTGTTGATGAGGACCTCTCTGAAGCCGTTTCTGGCAACGGGGGCTATCAAAGTTCTCCCGACCAACGGTCTTTTGTTTACAATTCTTCTATGGACGCTGGTTTAAATCTTAGCACATGTAAACGTTTCGAATGTCCATTTTCTTCCTCCCGATCAATTTTCTTATCAGAACCCTTGACCTTCAAGTGAGAAACACTTACCAGGGTTGCTTCTGTAGAATACCTAGAGGCCATTATTGATAAAAATCTGAAATGGAATTCGCGCATCTCCATTTGCATGAAGAATCTCCGACGTTTGCCACTAAAAATCAGAAGGCTTCAACACTACCAAGAGAAATAAAACACCGTCTGCTGTTTTGTACACCAATGTTTTTTCAATACTTCGTCAGCTTTCCTGTTATGTACATGCGTTATTTTTCATACTACGACATGCTGGAAGCATGAGTGCAGTGGGAGGGACATGTCCCATAGATACAAATGGTCACACTTGATTAGGTGTGGTAACGAGCCGGACGACCTTAAAATTCCGCGTCGGGTACTGTCAACTATTAGCTGCATCTTTCATACCAGTGAACGAACTGTACATTAGACTGTTATCAACAAGTAGCTGCATATGAAAAACCTGCTCGAAAGATATGGTCAGATCCTACTTAACTTCTACAAGATAATCTTTCAAAATGTCTTCGTATCATCAGCCTTTAGTTTCATATCTTTCAGAAGCCATATCTAAGGGAACTGCACTGTCCTTTGGCTAGTATTCATCCTGACCGCATTTCGGCAAGCTTCCTGACCAAAGCATTATATACGTTCAAATCATTCACTTAACGAGTTTCTTCTCATGCCTTATTTCTTTCGTTTTACACGGTTTTGAGTGAAACGTGACATTCATATACGCAAAAGTCTATGAATCATAGCGGAAACCTGTTTTATCATCCACGTCTTCATGACATCCATAAGCATAGCTATCGTCCTGCATGACAGTTTAATTAAACTTTTTATGATTTGAGGAACAAGTTTTTGCGTATGAGCATGCCCAATCATGCGTAGACCGACAATCCGTGGTGCAGGATTTGCGCAGTCACCAAAAAAGGGCAAGCAATCCGTCAACAAAAAATAATACTATGATCAGTTGAGTAGATGCAATACGTTGACACAAAGAGTTAAGCCACCTGTATTAAGACTAAAGTGGAACATTTCTGCCGAGCTAGATGAGAGAACAGCTTATTTCCAACTGGTCGAAACAAACCTCGCCGGAATACCCCTTCGTGATCAGACTCCGTTCCATAAGTATGGATCACCTTTTGTCAGTCACTGTTAAATTGTGTAGAATAAAAATGTCCTTGTGATGGGTGATTTTATAAGATGGCAAATCTGAAGAAAATTCCTTGATGTCAATAGTGTGCACCGCATGAAAAAGGATGAATGAACCTTTTCCGGAACCACAGGGCCGTTTTTGCGGTCACTACGGCTCATCACATATGCCTACCTGGTACTCAGCCATCCGCATACTTACGCACTTTTGCTATTTTCTCACTAGAATCTCATTCAAATCATTAAGAACATGAATTGATGGGAATTCCATTTAAGAATCAAAAGATGATTCACCGCAAGCTTTTCGTCAGTAACGCAAACCCAGTCTTCAGAATGGTGACGCATGAGCTGAAGATATGAATGTTCGTTGTCAGCAGCATGTTTCGCATACTCGTGGATCGGGTGATTTTTGAGTGGACTTATCATTCATTGACGCTTCCAACGGCTCAAATAAAATTCTAGTGAGGAAAAAATCCATTTGTATTTTTGAGACTCTTAATTTAGTAGTTAATTGACTGCCCCAGCAGACATGTTCTGCATCGGCTTCACCGCAGGGAAATGGTCCGGTACTTTTATGATGCCCCTGCGACACACCACCAATTAATTGATTTTGGTTTAAGACTAAAGTTGAACAGGACATACATTACCATGATTTCGGTACTTGTCATGGTCGAAGGCCATCGGCTTTTTACCATGGCCTGGATGACCAATTCGAAACAAAAATGGTGAGGCGATAGTAGCACGTAAGATGAGAACCCAGCCCAAAATGAAAATGTGACTGCAGCTACGTAACCACCTAACTAGGAAAGTGAGTAAAGTTAAATAGCTCGCATGCAGTGTGATAGTTACTTGACCTTGAAATTAAAATCTGATCAAAATTATCAGCCTGCTGCTCTTGTAGTAAGCGATTAGTCTTAAGAACTTAGGTGAACAATTTTTCTCAATCGATTATCCCACGTTGCTCCCCGAGCCGACACAAAACGAGAGGGTCATGATGTAACTGGAGCTGTTCTGAAATGTCCATCGCTGTCTGTCCTGTCCATGTTAAACCCGTTGATATCGAATGTCGTTGAGAATGCGTTAACAATGAGGGGGTCCGCTAACTGGCCGTGGATTCTTAAATGCTGTTCCGTCAGCTGATTAACGTTTACAGCTAGTGTGATATTTGCTTACCCATTGTAACCTTGGACGTTTGATCAGTTGACCAACCTGCGCACGGCAGTTCACTTTCTCTGGTAAGGGCAGCTACATATGTAAGATAAAATTAAACGCCTATACACCACGTCTAAGAGTCTCTTGAGTCGAGACTTACGAAAAACACGACACGATACTACGGAAACAGCGCTAGCCAACCTCCGAACTCTATAACTGGAAAGCTGCTGGAAGCACATCTGCCATCCCGACATGCACTGACCTTACATTAATGTTTATTCCTTGCTTAGTGAATGAGCGCACTGGGAGAAGCAAGCCGCAACGACGCCAGGGCCCGCTGCACAGCGCGAAGTTGGACCGATAACCTGAGTAGGATGGATCCATGTAAGCCTCAAATGGATCTCCTATGATCAGTTGTGGATTACCATAAAGCTGAATTTCCGGTGACAGTTGAACTCTTCAAAAAAATTCCAAATAAATAATAATCTACGGTCAGCATAAATGATGATGAATATAGGTGTATTCGGTCATTTGTGGCATCACCCTTGAGACTAAAGTTTAGTCCTACTGTGACTTGCCTAGATTATTTCGAAGCCTACGTGCAATGGACTTTGTAGTAGGTGCTAATTATTTCAATCTTCAACTGGATTACTCAGCAAAGACAGCACGGTACACTGGAGGCCCACTTTTGTTCCAATCGAGTGTCGACAACGCTGATTGCTTTGATCAGGTTAGCTCCGCTTACAGATTAGTTCTGATTATTACAAGGTCCTCACACAATAATTGCCGCTCACGTGCCCTTCCCCCTTCGAATTCAGTGTTGGTGACAGTGACCACGTTGTATTTAGTCATCGGTGGCTTGAGTCAGTCAGGGACTGTCGATCATTCTGGCCCACCTGTGACAAGATCACGTCCTGAATCATGCTCTTTTTTGTCTGCTTCTAGTGTGGGATCATACCAACACAAAGACCGTGCATACTGCTCAACTGTTTATGGAGGACAATCACCGGCCTCTAGCCGTAGCCTTTAAAAGCCGTCATCACAAAAATGTTCCAAGGATTCCAGATCGAAAAGCTCTATTACCAGCTCTATTACCCGTGACTACAGATCATGTGGCGTTCAGAAGCGCTGCATATCTTGCACCTCAGATGTTCTGCTGAGTCCTCGCAGACCCGTCTCTCCGGATGTCACATAAGACGAGATATACAAATTCCTGAAACGTCAACTGACAAACAAGTTAACAAATGGATGATACACACGCATATATATCTATAGCAAAAATCTGAATAGAGACCAGATGCCGTCGCAATCGTGGGAAGTGCGAAACGATTGACGAGAAAGAGGAAAAGAAAACAATGCGCGGAATTCACCACCCATGATGGTTATTCCATTCCGTATCCCCAAGTCATCCCCGATCCATTGCGATTAATGATACTTCCAGGGATTTAAGACAACTTGCCCAAGCCGACAGAGTGGGTTGACTCGTGAAAGCATCCCCGAATTTTGACCAACGATCTAACCCAAAAGAGTATAGGACTAAAAGAAAAAACACGCAGCCCACCGAGGATCGGTGACAGATTTCCGAGTTCATACGCCTTTCGGAACAGGCTGGAAATCCCGTGAGCCCAGTGAACACCTTCACCACAAATGCCAGTGAACATACAGATTCAACCATCACACATTGGCCGCGGTTGACACGTTTTTAGGGATCAGCCCACGCCGCAAGGCCGATTACCATCAAACCTGGACGACACAGGGAACTGGAAGTTGCTTTTGCAGTCTACTAGGAAGACCAGAAACATGGGCGTACCAAGCACTCATTAGAGACAAGGTGGAAGCCGGTAGGTAGCGAAAAATGCATAGGGTAAACAGAGGTGCAAACAACGAAAATCCAAATAACCGATCACCGGCAATGATCGCAACCTTTATTGATTGATTACGAGCACTGGTCCACGAAAGGCAAGTGTACGCCGGGCGATCAAGGAATCCAACGGCTAGTTGATTCAGTCTCGAAAATCTCGTCTCGAGCGCTCGATAGAGCATTTTAGGGAGCAGTTTAACTGGTCCAGTTCGACACTATGGGACCCACCTATTCTCGCAAGTGAAACAATGCATGTAGATGCCAGTTTTTCATTAGAAATGGAGATTGTCGAGGGGGCCGTTCCTCTGAAAAGGTAAAATGCAACCGGACCAGATAAACTGTCTCTGTTCAAGCACGGAGGATAAATGTTATTTAGAAACAGTTCCGTAGACCCAAGAATCTGTCTATCGAATCAGTCCGCCTTGAAATTCTGAAGTGGTGACACATTCTGGGATCTACCAGGGAAAATATTTTTTTTCAGTCGTTGAATATAAGCATTCCGAGACGGGCTCGCCCTTACGGCGAAGCTTCATTCTAGTTCTTCATACGTAATGGCGTTCATCAGAATTATCTTCTCCCTCCGTTGCTCTTCAACTTCTCAATCGAAATGGTGATGAGTATACTCTACCCCCAAGTGATAATAATAGCATAGATATTTGCTCACACAATGAATAGTCTAATTTGGAATACGTGGACCGTATTTTGCTCTCGAATGAAGGTCCAGATAAGTGCCAAATATTTCTTGATCTCCTTAACAATAATATGGCTATAGTTGAGATGTGGCTTATATCTTAAAGGCGGAGAATGTTGTTACGCGATCGGGTTAGCTCGAAGCCTAACCTTGTACTTGCGGCAGTAGGACTGGGTCAGGTAGACAGTTTTAATTACCTGGATAGTCGAATCTCATCTGGTCATATATCGAACGAAGTATGGTCGCGCATACAAAAGGCTCAGTTCCTACTCGTCAATTTCAGGATCCATGGTGTCAACGTGAGAGTCAGATATTTACCAATAGTTGGGGATACGTAGCACCAATGACGTCAATCCTGCTAAACGGCTCAGAAGCATGGCCTTTGAGAACGGAAGTGCAAAGATTGTATGTGTTTGATTACCGTTGTCTTCGCAGTACGGGTAGAATTTAATGGAACGATTTTGTCATTAACTCGGAGTTCATGAATAAGGTACTAGGCCATAGCGTTCAATCTTCTGAGGAAGCACTGAATCTAGACAGACTGAAGTAATTGAGACATGTATTGCATATGTCCACAGAACGCTTACTTCGCTGTATGTTGTTCTCCGACACGAGCAGTGGTCGGAAGGTGGGTCGAGGTGCTCAGTTGATTGTATGGAGAAAGGGTATCAAAATCTCTAACCAGTGGACTAGCTCGTGTATGTCCTGGTGGGCTACATGGCCAGAGTCTAAGAGAACCGTGAAGGCACGGTTGGAGACATTGGGACAATGCTCCAGTCAATGGCACCCTTGCATTCAAAATCCTTCTCTTCCATATAGTTTTTTATTTTAATATCTTAAAGTTGATCTTTCGCAACTTCTTGTTCATTTCTCTTCAGAATAGGGGGCGTTTTGAAATAACTACCAAAACCAGGGCATATTGGCTTGAGGTTAGTGGCCGCAGACATCAAACTAAACTGTGACAGGCATACATTATTACACATGGACAGAGATTGATTCGTCTGAGGACAGCGATGGTTGTCAGATAGGAAGTCGTGATCAATCCGTAACATCGTGAAACCGCATGAAAACTTGAATCATCGAACCGTTTCAAGTAGGCCGGATTACAATTAAGAGTTAGGTCAACGAGATCTGCACGCCGAGGAGATCAGATGAAACGCCCACATGCTGCGATCCATTCCAGTCTCCGACTTTAGTGTCACTGATTCGGCATTATTGTGCCTGTTTCTCTTTGCTTCCCTGCAAAACTAATAGAAAGGAATGGGGGTATTCCAGAAGAGATACTTTTGGTCAATAATTATATGAAGAGGAATGCGAGAATGCTCTCAGGTCGAAGTATTCAACCATTTCACCTACAAGCACCAAATATCTTTTGAATGGATATTGAGCTTAGACCGAATAGCCTAACTGTATTTATTTGCCGAAATTAACTGGTTATGGGTTTCAAACGTTTTCGGCGTGCTATAGACTGCTACCTGCTTCGAATAACGCCCGTCCTAGGGAGTGCGTAATGCATACGCCAACGACCTCCACCAGTAGTAGAATTCAACGTTTCTTCTAACGATGAAGCTGTGATTCTGCACGATTCACTTGTCAGAAGGTCGAAAGTCACCGAATGCACTCACAGAAAGAGTACCGATACTTGGACGAGTGATACTTCACTGTTAAGCACATGGCAGGACTTTACCGAAAGAAACCAAGTAGGAGACAGATCATAACTAGATATACAGGTTTGAAGACGTTGACATCAACTTCGCCTCAGTGGATGCATCTCGACCTTCCGGTTGATGTCCCTAGAATGGCTAGAAATACAGAATACGATTTAAAACTAATCGAAGATGTAGACAGTGTGTGGTATGTCATGGAACTCTTTAGAAAACTTCGAAAATCACGATCCCATCGCTACATCTGTTTCATGGAAAGCCATTGTGAAATTGCTGTGTTGCGCCTTTACTAGCCATACGTAATTGAGAACAAACGAAACGTAAACAGAATTGAAAAGATAGGTGTAATTTCATTTTAAAAAAGCACACACAGTAGAAAACCCAGGCTTTAAAAATCTGGAGATCGAAATAAGACTGGTAAAATAACATTAAAACAAAAATAAGGGACATTCTCCAGTGTAGAAATGCATGTGATTTAAATTTTGGCCCCACATGGGTGAAGTCTGTATTCACGTGTGTAATTAGATGCACATCCTACTTGAGGGAGAAAGAACAGAAAGTAAATGGTTGATTAATCTTCCCCATCTTCCTCTTCTTCCTCGACATGGATTGTTTTATTATCCCGAATAAGAGATCCTGTAACCGCAGTCAGTAAACCTGCTTTTTTGAAGTCTGCAGCTAACTTAGTCACCCACCTGTTCTTGATCGAGTCTACATCAAATGAGATCACAGGAACACTACCTCTCCGAATAAATCCACGAATGAGTACGTCCTCCAGTCGCCGAGCGAATGGTGGTTGTGAATTTGATCGGTCCCCCAGAAGTAGGTATTCCAGTCCCGCCCATAGACTGGGGCGATGAGATAACAATGTGCGAATAGTTCGCCGGAAAGAAAATGGAATAGACGAATCACTGATCAGATATAAACAAAGGCGACGAGTGAACAGAGCACGCGCGAATCGATATAGCTCAGTATCCAACTGGATGCGACTCTCAATAGCTCGAAGCTGAGAAGCGTTTAGAGCGGATCGAATAAGCATCGCATGAGTTTTGTGGTCCGACTGAAGCGGGACGTTTGATGTTCTAGTGAGCAGTTGCCGAAACACAATATTTAACGAACGTTGTATCATGTACTGCGTGTATACAATATGCTCAATCAACCCAAATACCCGAATTTCAGTCAAAAGAGAATGTTTGGCGCTAATCCGCAGATCACGCTGAATTGGAATCAAAGACTGGTGCTTCGTCTGCCCAGTTGGAACGGACCAATTGACGAGGTTTCGGTAGCAACCTAGCCGCGTCAGATCGGCTAACATTCGTACTTGGCGATTGTGAGCCAAATTATACGGACAGTCAACAAAAATGTTCAACGGAACATGAGCCCAATTGGGATGATTACCGCGACGTCGGACAAGTTTGATTCCATCGGATTCAAATTGGTGATGTGGTACGGAAAACTTTGGAAGCATGTAACAAGGTTGATAGAATGTATAATTTAATGAAGATTCAGCTTTCGGCCCAGTAGAGTTCGAAAAAACGGGTGAATAGTTGTGGCCGGTACAACGCAGCCGAGAAAAGTGCCAAGTTCCACCACGTCTGACATGAAGCCATTCACTTAAGTAACGTTCCATGGGATCGCGCAATACAGTAATGAAAATGTACCTGGATAGGACACAAAAACAGAAAAACTGCGGTAGATTTCATAAATCTCACACAGAATATGAAAATTGTAGATATTACTTTTCGCAGTCACTGTACCATGACTACATAAGGAACAGCAGAAGCATTATGAAAAAATCGATGAGTAAGATCAAATTAGCATTCCGATTGCATGCCTGAAATTCAAATCGAAATTGGTAAAATCAAACAAGTCAAAAGCACGCTAGCTAGCAGACCGACTATGGCAACAGGACAACGGGGAGCAGCTTTAGTTAAATCTGAAATCTAATGAAGCAGTAAGTTGCTCAGTATCAACATGGCACAGAGAAAAACTAATGCAAAGAACTCAATCAGCAAGATAATCAAGGAAACCAGTGTCTATCGACTCAGGTACGAAAACATGACATCAAACTAACGTAGCGACCCGAGAAAACGGTGACATACTTCAGTCTCGAAGTTCATGATTAATGAAAGATGGGCAATCTATATTCAAACCAAGAACGTCGATTTTGAATAAGCTGTCAACTAGCAGTATGGAAAGCGGCGCAAAATTCTACACTGCATGGTAACTTTGTGTTTTGTTTATTGGAAATGGCGACACAAATGTTCGGTAGCGCATCAAACATAGGAACAGTCGATCCTGACCAGGTACTTAGATGAATTATATCTGGCTCCTAAAATGGCAATACAATTAACATACATAAAATAAACATCTATCCAAATATCTACCCCTAGGGTATTGAGAAAACCGTCAAATTTTGCAATCTTGGCAATGACCTCACTAATCTCAAACTCATTCTTCGTTACATGTTTGGAACAAACATATTATAGCCCTCAATAGGCCAGTCAGGAGAATCGACAGTTATGATTGGGGGACAGGGAGTGGAACACAAAGTCTCATCAGATTCTGTGCAGTTGAAAATCTAGCGGCAAGGAGTTGCCGGCCACCACTAAAACGGCCCAGGGTAACAGGTGCTCAAGCCAATTCACTAGTAACGAAAAATATCGTGCAATTATTACTAGATCCTCTTTGTCGGATAAATATTTTGCTCTTACACTACGGTTACAGCTTTCGAGATTTATGCAAATATATTTTGGGGATCTTGTGTCACAGCTGCATTCTTCCGCTCTGTGTCGTAGGCCCTGGTGGTTGTGAAACATGCCCTACACTAACTACACGCATGCGTCAAGCATGCAATAAAAAATTAGAGACCAAAAACATATGGATAGAAACGTTAAAACCGCGTTATGCTAATGATGATGATACCTAAGTTAAAGATTGGAAACAAGGGAGTTGTGGAAAATTGTAAATCATTTTTTCTTATGTAGGCGCACATGTGCAACAGCCCATTGATCTCCTTTCCTGAAAGAGTTGTCCACATTTTCATGCACAAGATGATCCATGACTTCTCCAACCGACTTGAGCCTAGCCTTGTTCTCAGTTTGCATGTCTGCCCTGAGTCACTTCCCACCTTATTCTCATAGAACAGAATGATCGAGATAGCGTTATCTGCATGGTTTGTTTTAGACATGCCCGAAGCCTGCATTTATCTGTTGGCTGATCAGTGGGTTTCGTTTGATAGTCCCGATAGTGATCTCAGTGTCTGACCAAATCCCCGCGTTTTGCTTCCATACTTTTCTTGCTTCAACTATTTTCCTGCTTGATTTTCTGAACCGCCCGGGACTTGAGTGAACGGTGACTCATTTAAGCACCCTACGCTCGCTGTGTTGTATATTTCGGTACTTCCCACTGGCCACCACAGACATGTAGCGTAACTATACACCGACTACTTGCATACGTCTTCTGAGGATTGCACATCATTCACCCATAGCCAAAAAACCGAGCGCAGTCAGTTCAGTTCAGCTTGGACAACCACTAACCTTGCACTAACTTGCACCAGTTGTTGTTGCTCAAACAGAAGAAAAGGGAATAATGGAAGATAAACTGCAGAATAGTAAGTTGAAGAAATATACAGAATATGAAAGGCTTCCACGGCACTGCGGCACTGAACCACATCACCTATTGTCCCCAACCATTTCTTCGGGGAATCTCGTGCACTCCAACGCGGTAGTCGAACTGCACCGACACCAGCCATTCCACTGATTAAAGTTTTCATACTTTTTACCCAATGTCATCGACCAGCCACCCCGATTCAGTCCTCCAACCAATACCTGCCTCGCACAACAGCGTATAACGAGGCAAGTTTCGTGGGTATTTGCAAAACATGTCCCAACCACCTTAACCTATTCTGATTCAGCTCCCGTCGTAAAACCTGGATCCCAGCACTCAGTATCTTACGCCTAACTTCTGAGTTACTCACAAAATTCTCCCACCATACTCTACGAATACTACGAAGACAACGGTGTTTAAACACCGAAAGTTCTTGCAAATCTTCCCTC
>LUCM01000560.1:164338-187987 GCA_008360955.1 Fasciolopsis buskii | reverse complement strand
GTCGGTCAGTCTCATTACGATGCATGTGCTTTAGATGTCTGGCACCAACCCTTCGAGCCTCATCTCGTCAGCGGTCCGCAGTCTACGCCTTAATCCCCGCATATGGTGGCTGTTGTCATCCGTATCTTTGCATGCGAACATTGCTGAATCATTTTTGTTGTATCATTTTCAGCCTTGCATCATTCGTACTAGGTGGCACGTCATTGGGATGTAACGCTTTGTAGTTCGGCGATTTGCGCGGAACTAAGGTCCTAGTTCATCTCACGAGGAGTGTGAGAAGAAAGGCGGCGAATAATGGGCTGATGAGTGTTATGCTCATTTGCGTAATGAGACACACCTGTGGAAAGAGATTTACCACAGCCGCTTGTTCTCAAATTAAATTTGCAATTTCTTACATTCGCTTTACAGTTTCTCATTTCAAGGCTATTTTTTCTGAATTCAGTCTTGAAATGACAGAATACGTTAACACAACACAACAACCTTCCGTTCATCATCACACAGCGGCAAACGCCGAGGTGATTGCTGCCTTTTACGCCACGTTACCCGTCATTATAGAACGATGGGAATGGATCGGACCTACAGTAGCGAAAATGGAAAAGAATGCCGTAGTATTCATCACACAAAATACGGACTCAGAGTATATAAACGCGCACAATTTTGATCGTTCTGATTTGATAGAAAATAGCAACACGATCGTCGCTACTCACGGATCACTACCAAATACCCCAATGTCTCCAGCCAACTGGATAACGGGCAGTTTAGACCCCAATCACGAAGTAGTGGGTTTTCTGTACACTGTCTTACTTTACCTAATCAAGTCACTCGTTGATTTTCACGTGGCTACTTTGGCTCTATGGAAAGAACAGGAAAAATTAAGTTCGATAGTAGATAAATGGTTGCCATAAGAACCAAGTGACTCAACCAAAGAATTCAACTGAGCTTGGTTTACTCTAGCAAGTGATTTTCCGAATCAGTACCCAATACTGGAATTCGAACACTAGCATTACTCACAACTATTCCATCTAGTCATAGTGATGCTAGAGGAACAACAATGATCGAAAGCCTTCAATTGATGAAAACTTGCAGTAAGCATATTCTATTTCTCTCAATCGTTTGATAAAACTGAGTGCACTGCGGCACAGCACAAACCATGTTTGAAATTCGGGAAAATATGACGTCAATTCCGTAGGTACTTCGGCCCAGTGTACGCCACTCGAGCCTTGAACAGACATATGCTGATCTCCACTATCATTCTACTGTCCTTCGTCAACCCGCTGTAAAGGTATCTGAACTAGCCAATACATGTTAATTCCTCCTCAGTCAAGTATCAGGTTCGTAACTACTGACGTCCAGTCCTATAATAGCATTTTACATATTGAAAGTGCCAGAACATATACCAAATGGAGCTGGAGTTCTTGCCAGTCTGTCCAGGGCACACTGAACAAGTTCCGTATATTTGATTAGCAGATGGTAGGCGATTTCTGGATTAGCATGGCTTTTCACCAATTGCAGTTCTTCAAAGTATCTGCATCATAACAGAACTTTTGAACTTATATCGTATCCTCTATGACAAGGCTCAACGAGAATGCTGAAACAGGACGCCGTTGTCTGTTACCGCTGGCTCCTTGGAATGAATTTCATAGTTCACCGTAAGCCATGAAAAGTGGAGAACTATCCAAGTGCAATGTTTATGGCAGTTCACGAACCTCAGTTGCCAGACCTTACGGGTTTGTGCTTTTTGTGAGTGGTTCTTGAAAACTGCACTAAAAATAGGACGTGATCGGATTTTGCGGACGTAGACCAGTAGGATTTACAGTTTTGGACTTGATCGCGCCAAAGTAACCTTCGTGTAAGAAGACCCACCTGACTCAGATTACATGTAGAGTTGCAACGCTATGTCGAGACATGGCGTACACTGCCGGAAGTTCGTGCTAGGCAGGAATAAACGATAGTTTACACAAAACTGGAGAAGCCTATCTTCTTACATCCAATCTAAGCGGCAAGGCGCAACATCCGCCTCCCTTTTATGCAGCAAAGACTTCAATATTAAAATCATCAACTACCGCTACATTGTCGGAGCTTTTGTTCTTGCGAACGACAACGGCCAGTTGGTCATAAAGGCTGTCCATTTGCATGTCAGTGCGGCAGTCTGCTGGAGTACATGCCGGGATAGCAAACAAGGTACGAATAACCTAGCTATCCCTCAAAACGTCAGCTGACTTTTGGAGTCCTAAGGTGCACAAACTACCATTAACCGGAATTCACTCTGAAAGGACTATATCTTTACCACGTTGGCCCGGCTTTCGATCTGCTTTGTTTCCTGATGAACGCAGGAAATTATCTTGATGAAATATTAGGATCATTTAGGTGGATCACGCTGCTCTAACTCTGAATTCGCGTCTCACTGAGGTAACAGATGCCAATCGTCACCAGATCCTTTATCAGCGCTAAGCACGTCCGGTTTTCAACTTTCATGAGTGCCTATTTTGAAACAGCCGAGATTGAGAAGCCGACGAGGCTTGAGAACATGTGAGCTACCACTGTGAAAATCAATCACAACACTATTTGACAGACGATTCCAACTGTCCAACGTTACTAGTAAGAGCAGTACATGTGCAGACACAGGGGATAAAAGAGATGATTGGGGATAGAAGACACGGAGTGAATGACAGAAAGGGAATTCTGAGCAATTGCACGCCTATAACTATCTACACCGGTCGGGGAGAGCGATTCCACCATGATCGCGGAGACAGACTGGAAATCCAATAAGCCGTTATCTTCGTCGGTTTGGTCACGTTGTTTGTATTCATTCATTTAATAACGGGATTGCGGCTTGACACGGCGCGACAGCTTGCGTGCCCACATCACGCACGACCCACGTGGAATAGCTTATCTCCAATCCAAAATTCAGTCTTGCATGGTCATTGGGTAGTGTCCTGAAAAGGCATAGTGCATCCAAACCGGATGGGCCGTCTCCATCGTTCTTCGAGGACGGTGGTGAACTGCCGGCAGAGGTCAATCTGGACTAAAGGACAGATTCAAACGTACTCGTGTGAATCGTCCATATACAAATAAATTGATAGATCCTCATGTGGAAATCACAAAGAAATTGGTTTGGTAAGCGAGATTTATATGATCTTGTAAAAAAAGAAGCTAGTTTCGCAAAATGAACCATTACACACTGACCCACTTCAGTTCTTTGCAAGCCGCTAAATTTTACCACCTGGAATTAGTAACTTCAAGACTGTGATGTGTTATTCCTTTTCGTATTGAACTTTAAGTATCGTGTGAAATTACCAGTAACCCCATGTCCAAATTTCCTAGAATTTTGGCAGAAGAAACTGGAGCAGGTTTAAAACGCCGTACGTGACACATGAGATACCTTATTCACATGATTCTACACTTCAGGTTTCATGCTCAATAAAATCGCTTATTTCCCACATGACAATAGTACTTCTGCGTCCATAGTGTTCAGTCCTCCTGGTGGATAGATTCATGAGAACAAAGAAACTGTCGTCTACCTGTCAAGTCTAATTATATTTCCTAATGGTTTGCATGACTGCATTCACACGTATTCATACCAAACAATCGTACAAAGTGTGAGCAGGTGACCTTTCATTCTCTTCCTTTAACTCTGTTGCCTTTCACAAAGGATGGGCGCATAAATTGGCCCGAATTAATCTCTCGGTCATAGCTAACTCACGTGAACGTAGGAAACAAGTTAAACCAAGGTCAATCTGTTCCAATGAGTCCACAATGGGGCCGCAGAGGACTGAGAATTCCAAATCTTACACACCTACACACACACACCCAGAGTGCATGATTTTAAGTTCCATTTTAAACCAAGTGAATTTGCTTTCCATATTCCGATTCATTATAAACCATGTACATGTGTGCACGAACTGCATCCGTCAGAAGCATTCCGCTGCCGATTAAGGCGTAGACTGCGGACCGCTGACGAGATGAGGCTCGAAGGGTTGGTGCCAGACATCTAAAGCACATGCATCGTAATGAGACTGACCGACAGCGATATTATCAGCATAAGTCACGATGCAAAAGCTGTCATCACAGGGCACGGAGAAAATGTATCAAAAACCTAATAGATGGAACAAGGGCATTCTGCTGAAGCATTTGGTTAGAAACAGAAATTAAAGAAGTCATAACGTTTTATGTAGTAATCTATCATGTACTTCAATAAATACCCTTGCGGAAACTCTTCGGCTCAAATTTGGATGTCGTGGTTTAATGGAATTTTGAGAAATTTTCTCCCTGGCAATATTGCTCAATAATCCAAGAAACAGGCTTAGATGCATTTCAAAATCCCTTAGATTAATATGAATACGTTTAATGTGGACAGAAATTTTCCGTTCCATTTGTGAAGGCAAGAGCAACCATGGGAAAATGTATAACAGTTCAATCACTGATTAGGAAATTTTGCCAGTATTGATGTGAATGTATGTGACCGTTGTTTGTGAAGATTTGGGTTAGGTTATCGAGATCATGTGTCATTCAGATCACCGATCTCTTTGAGAACAGCTTATCATGTAGAACGTGGGACCAAGAACATCAAATGTAGATAATTCGTTCGGACAAATGAAAATCAGATGGATGAGATCACTGGTGAAGATAAGATTAAGTTATTGGACGTGTACCTTTGCAAATGGGTCTTTCTGGAGAGTACCAACGAAATGAATTTGGTTGGCAGCATTATGCCTATGGATTCCTACTAGAGGAAGAGACAGAAACGGTTTTAATCGATCTGCAGTCTCGTTTTACAAAATGCTTCATCCCCACAACGCTGATGATCTGGTAACAAGAGAGAAACAACAACAACAACAACAACAACAACAATAACCACTGCGGACAGTCAACGTTTCTAGCCAGTTGTGTACATCGTATCACAATGCTGTATTATGCGGAATGTTTACAAGGTAGGCGAACTTCATTGTGGCAGAAAAGAGTATTGTCTGGTCAGTCAATCATATGTTGAAGTCTGTGGGTGTTCGCCGAAACGCATTGCATCTTTTGCACTTTTATTCCCTGCTTCATGTCTCCTAGGTCTCAACGAGGTAAGGGATTATCCCTTTTCTTTGTTTTATTTCCAGCAGTAAACCAGACAGGAGCACTGGCGGGCTTCGAGTTGGCCATAAATGGGCTAGGAAAGAGGTAGTCATGGGTTATGGATGGGCCATCAACTGAAATATGATTTCCGTCAATACCTACTCGTGGACGGGTCTCAACTGGTGCAATTAGACGAGAATAAAAAAGGGTGTTCTATTATTTGTGTACCTCAAATTTCCCATGTATGCACCACTGCCAATTGATCGATTCGGGGCCCTGGGAAGATTTTGTTAACAAGGACGGTCGATCGTGTGAAACATTTGTCCCAATGATTTGCAACGAATAAGTCATTGAGTCTTGTTCATCTACGATTGGATTGTCACATCTACCAAAGCTCGCAAAAGGGAACAATTTTTACTCACATTCATGATCGATGGTGCAACAGAAGAAAGTGAAAATATAACGTCAAATAAGTAATGGACTTGCAGAATTCGGTGCATGTGGATGTCAAGGCTTGCAACGGTGAGTGTGTGACGTACTTGCGTTCAAGACGCTGCGTAAATACACTAGGAACTAGTTCGTCAAAACCACGGCCGCACACTAGTGAGAAGTGTCGAGATGAGTGCCCGGGGCCATTTGCCCGGGCATATTCCACGAGCCAGCGAATTGTGAGTGACCTTGTTATAAACAATGGACGATTTAGCAAGATGAAGCTTGAACGTACCCGTAATCTAACTGCTGGTGTTCTCTGGTCTCGGTGTCTACATCACGTGTGATTTGGAGTTTGCAGGTCATTCAGTTCGTCCTTTTACAGCTGCCTGGATATAATTCGAGTAACACTATTTGTCATGCACGAGAATAATTCTGCTGAATTATTCGGACTCGGCGGCAGCGAGGAGGTAGCTAGACCGTACCAGCTGGAATCCTGCAATGCGCGGCTAACGGATTCGATTCCGTGCAAGTGACCGGGCAGCGAACATTTCGCCTCGCAAATGCGGGGATCGCGGGAACAGATCATGGACGCGGTGCCACCTGGGAGTGCATGGAGGAGCAGAACTTTGGTCCCGCAAGAAACCTGGGAGGTGCGATCGCTAGCAGTGCTGAGGGAAGGGCCTTAACCTTAAGAGTGATTCATTGGGCGACGCCATAGATTGAGTTACGTGTAATGTATGGTTTTCAAAGAGGAGTTTCTGGGAAAGTCTGCTTACTGTGAAAGTCGATGGGTCGGAAATATGCATGGATTGATCCGAAGTGTTGTCGTGGAACGACATAGGTTAGATTAGGGCCGACTAACTGATAGTAATGATTGTAAATCATTCTGCTATGAGATGTGAGAGGAAACTTCGTTTTCTCATCATGGCCAATTCGTTTTTATCGTAATCAGCAAATAAATGTGGGGGCAGACATTCGATGATGTCTTCTAGACTGATGTGCAACGGAAAATGATGATTGCGCGATGGTCACAGTTGAATAAGAAAGAGCTTCACTCCCTCTTCATCTGCAACCAGAGTGTGGCCACCGAACAGCTAAGAACGTGAATTTGACAGATTTACTACTTCGCCAGAAAAGTTTGTAACGGTTGTTGCTTGTTTCATGGCATTCGCAGTCTATTTCCATTGTTTATTTGACGTGTTCTTCTCCCGTTTTCCTGACTTGCCGCTTCGTGATCCACGATCGTGCTTGCAATTAGCAACCACCTGTGAAACTATGATGCTCAATTATGTGATCCGCGTTTTCGTCTTCGCAAGTGAGTGGTCTTCAAGATTGCAAGATGGCTACACCGCTGGATGAATCGTGCTGCTCCAACACACATTTCGCCGGTTGATTATTTCAGCTGTTCGTCACGTTATAGTGCACAATTCAAGAACAGATAGCTCTCCTTGAAGCAACTTTTGATCGCTCACTACTGATGTCGATAGGCCATACTTCAAGGAATCCAAAACAATTGAGAATGCTAAAACGTTGCCGCATGGAGGAACCTGGAACATAGCTGACCTCATGAAAACATACAATAGTATGTAACTATTACACTGGTTACCAGCTTTATTAATTGCTTCCCGAGAGTGACAAGAAATTGTCACACGTGGCCCATTGTTTCTAGGTATTGGACGAAGGGGATGAACATATCATCTTGGTTTCAGCTCACAGAATTGAAATCGGCCATGAGCTTGCACACTGTCCTGAATTTAGTTTACGACCACGCACAGTCCGCACAGACAAATGGCCAATGTGAATGGCACCAAAATATAGGCCGCTGAACTCCTGTGTGATCGCATCTGGAACAAACAACTATGTTGCTTTCTCTTTTGTTTTGGTTTCTTGACTGACCAGGATGATACATGGACGTCTTGTAGTATGGAGATTTAGGTGAAACGGTGTTTGATTCAGACATACACACCCTCGGTAGCCAAGAGAAGTGTTTGACGAGACGAACATGTACCACTTCCCGCGTTTCTCTCCGAATCATGTCGAAATATATCGGTAGAATGACTACGCTTTCTAAATTCCACCAGACTTTTCAAGATTGCATCTTCTATTATGTAATTACAAGCAGTAATGCATACGTAGTTAATTAGTGCTTTAACAACGTGAGTTGGTGCAACATACTCCACTGTCAATATGGATCACTTTTCAAGCATAAGCAAACAAGATATTGAAAAATCGGTTGAATGATGCAAAGTTCTGAATGCGTGTTGCTACACACTCATTTGGCAATAACTTGTGACTTTCATTTTGAATTGATATGAGTTGGTGCGGTCTCCAACACCATCGTGAAATGCTGAAACTGAGACAGAATTCGGGTTTTGTCAACCAGCGTGCGGGTCGTGACAACGCTGCTGCGCGAACCAAAGCTTGGCCAGGTTTCGTCTACTACTGAGTGTGACTTGTCATTCACAAGATATCCAAAAATGAGTGATCCCAAAGACGGGAAGTGGGAACAACCACCTTCGGTCGCTGTAGTTCAAAGGATTCAGACGGGAAACCTGAAAAATTGACTCTAGATCCCTAGTTTCTAACACCGGTTACTCATAAAATATACTCGACAAAATATAAGGGTAACATTACAGAGAGAATTGCAACTGGGAAAATTCAAAGTAACTATCATTAAGGGATATATCCGCAGAATCTATTAAGCGGATCGACTGATCATTCTGATTGCTGATTGGTATGAACTAGTTTAGTGTATGTGTTTGCCTATTTTATATAAGTTTTGTGAATCGAGTATGATAAGACGGATTGAGTTAACCCGGTGAAAAATATAAGCACTTAGTCGAAAACGCTCTTATTTTCCTCCACGCTTGTGATGCTTACCACGAAAATAGAAACTAATAAGTGCGATAGAACAGATGCAAACATAAAAAGGGATGCGTGGTAAACCGCTTCAAATCTGCAGTTTTTTTCTGCAAAACAACTGCATGGTGTTGCAGTCTGCCGTCCAAGTGGGAAAATGGACGGTGTGAATGTTTTCTGCCAAACGATTCACGTCAAAAATGTGCAGGTCGTTTACACTAATTGCACTACCTGTGGGCCATCGCGAAACCGTTCCTAGTCCAACCCAGTAAAGTGGGTCATGTGCTATTTGATTTTCGGGATAACAGTCTGTCAGCACGGAAGAACAAACGAATGGGCATGAGGAATAAAATTCCATATTCCCCTTCGTCATGAATTCAGTGTTTTTGAAACAGTGCGACTCAACGTTGAGCGTGTTCACAACGAAGTTGAAATGTTTAATGAGCCAACCTATGGCTCGCAAATAGCAGTAATCCGCCTATTCATGACACGAGATTCCATGAGGCAACGCTTCAAAGTGCTAAGTATTTATTAAGTTTGGTACTGTTCAAGAAATTGTTAGTTTACTCTCTCTCTCCCTTTCGTCGTACTCATTATCAGCGAAATATCGAATAATACATTAGTTTCATGACTCAGTATGAGCACTTTGTGACCACATGGGATTCCGTATTAACGGATATAAATTTCAGATATCTATCTGTCTTTAGGTCGTTGCTAAATATTGGAATTTCCATAGAGGAACATGTTTCGATTAGTTCTTCTAAGTTGCTTTTTTGTGTTTTCTCTGTCTCATGCTGATCTTTCGCAAAACAACTCTAGCACTATTCGCAATTTTTCTCCAAGCGTCGCTGCGTCCGATAAATTTGTTGCATTGTCATCAACCCAGTTTTCTTTGTCGGTATCACGTTGCTAATTTCTTTTCCAATCAACGGCCTTTGCTCCTCTAATCCCGTGTTCTTTAGTTTAGATCTTTCCACTGTTGCCGTATTGTTTGCTTAAGCTTACTCTCACTATTTGTATGATTGCGTACTATATACTGGCTCCAGTAGTGTTTACTTTTGCTTCCATAATTATATCAATGAAGCGCAGCATGACGATCTTGTGATTTCTTGTTGTCATTTGAGAATATTTTGATCTAAACAAATACACTCAGAGCTTTTAGAGCAATAGCGGACCATGAGGCCGGAAGAATTTGTGGAATTTTCTTTATGAAAACTATTCACATCAGAATTCAATGTGATTGTCATTGGCACCTAAATACAGTATACCGGGACACTTCAATAATGAATTTAGAAAAGTAACACGGAGGTGAAGAACGACACGCAGAAATTAAGAAACTATACGTTTAATTTGAGAACGAAATGCTTCAGTGAGCCCTGCATGTTTTAGGTTTTCACATTAGCCAGTTGATTGCATCAATCATCAGACCATGATTGGCCACCGATCTCCACATGTTGCTTGTGAACAGAAGTGGGGCACATCTCATGCCCCTGCTAGCCTGCATGATTCGCGACTGACTTCAAACCCTTTTTTCCCCTGAGCTCGCTACTGATCCGATGAGTTGGTCAGTAAGATGCACAAACGTTTAGCAAGATCTGCCGCAACCGTTCATCTTCAAATTGAAACCATTGTTTCTCATTTCTGCGCCATTTTTTCTGAATTTAATCATCCAGTAGTGTGCAGCAATCCCATCTGATCTGCACTATTCAAATGTCATGGTCGATAATGCGTCTTTCATTCACAATGTACTGTGCAGACTCAACAAACTGGATTTCGATGTAAAAGGCTCAGTCTTGTTTTGTCACCGGATGAAAAACATCGAAGAATTTGTTTGGAGTAGGTATTGGGGAGGTGATTTTGTGACAAAATGCGGGAAATAATCACTGGAATCGATGTTTTGGTATCTCCATATAAATGAAAGCTTGTTTCGAGTGAAAACTCTCTAACCAGCTGCATCGATATGCTGACTGGAGAAAATGTGGAAAGAGGTCGTTGGTGATCTGGAAAGTCACTTAGTGGGTGGGTGGGAGTTGGTTGATTTTTAGAACAATATGGTAAATGATCATACCGGAAAAGTTCGGGCGTTTTTAATGTTAAGCAGAATTGCTAAATCAATTCTCAGGGATAGGAACACGCGCGCACATTGTCCCGTTGTAGTGTCCAAAGTTCCTGTTTGTCGTAGTACACCAAATGCTTCTGTCGTCACCTCATTTTACTGCGGTTGGATTATTCAAGAATGACTCAAAGATTCTCATACGAGTTGCTTTTTGAGAAATTCCTGTCAGTCGAATCGAAATTTCTGTATCCTTGCTGACGCGGACAACATGTCAACAAAAAAATCAAGTAAAACCAGGTGTGGAATAACGTTAGTGCGGCTCGCCAAACCAGTTGGAGGAAACGGTGTGTCACCTTGATGTGACAAACTCATTTGATAACTCGTGAATTGTAAGTGACTATAAATATAAGGACTAAACTGTTCTTTCTTTTGGATTAAATTACGGGTTAAATCCAATTGGAGGTATTGAATCATCGTAATCCATGAATGTGTTCTCAAATTCCAAGTAAGATTTCTTGGTTTAAATTAGCGTGGATTAGAAATTTTTATTGTTAGCTAAAAAAACATTATTTGCTGGGTTTGCTCACGGGTTAGTTGCTGAGTACATTTATGACCTTATTTGTTTTCCTACCTGGCCAAGGTGTTCATGTGACTATTGCTAGAAACCAAAAACGTTCAATAGATCTTTTGATTTTTCTGTTTTTTTTGTCTGTGAGTTTATCGATTGATTTCCATTGTGTATACCTCACAAATAGAGTTACGCGGCTCACTTGTGATTAGGTCAAGGGGTCCAAGATTGGAAATTTTCTGGTTTTTATTGCAAGCAAGAAAAATAGCTGCAACGATAACCATTATGTTGGAAAGCAGTTGTTACGCTGACAATAAAGAAGGTAACAGACAGTACCAGCAGAAGTTGGCGGTAATGAAGTAATGGTGTCAGTGGGCATGATAATAGTATCAAAGGTAGTAGTAGTATTGGCAGTAGTGCCAGTACTAGCAGTCGCAGTGCCACTATTATTTCCAGTGTTAATTAGAATAATAATAATAATTGAAATCGTAATAATAATTAATATAATAGTGTCAGAGTTACTAACAGTAAGAGAAGCAATAGAAATGACAAAAGTGGTAGTAACACTAGTAGTAGTGGTGGTGGTAGTAGTAGTAGTAGTAGCAGTAGTAGTAGTAGTATTAGTAGTAGTTGTCGTTGTTGTGGTAGCAGTAGCAGTGAGACTGACGTGAGAATAGGAAGTAGCAACTAACACCAGTGGGCAATGAGGTTTTGCGATAACATTTCGCACATGAATTTTTACCCCAGTGACATCAAGTAACTTCAGTAAGGCCGGCAAGATCAAAGTAGCTATGAAAATCGAGCAGAAACACAAAGCAGTTACATGCGAAAAAAAGAAGAGGGCAAGATGCTTGCCACGGTTCAGATCAGTGTGCCAATCACATTCATTTTGTCTGGAGGGAGAGTAATCCATTTGTCTATGCACCAGTTTACTGGGGCTGACCAGCCGTAGAAGTACTACTTGCTACACGATGGAAAGATGAACAACTCTATCGACATAGATTTGTCATTCATTTCCATGGCTTCATTGGGCAATTCAGACAAAGTTACGGAAAATTGGAAATTACCTATTTGAAGGAGGCGTTACGGGCAACGAGAACAAGAGAGGTGGTGATCAGTCAGTTAGTTAAGAACTGAAGTTGATCACTTTGGGTAGGAAGTGGATTACCATATCCATTACCCGGATCAAAAGTGAACACAACTACGGCGATATCGCAGTGATTACATCAATTGAAAATCTTAGCGAGAAAACCGCCTAGAGATTAGTCGATAACGGTAGACCGAATTGGAAGGCGAACCAATCGATCAATGACTGTTAACCAGAAAAAAACCGATGTCAATGATTTATATCAGTTGAGTGAACAAGAAATGCTATCTGTCTGACTTGCTTGTCCCTGCGCAAGTCAATTTAAACTAAATATAGAATCCAATGACGGGAAGACACGAGCATAGACGTCTTCTCATCTTTTGTGATTTAGAGTGCACTACTTACCAAGAAAGACGAGTGGGGCTCCACAAACCTCAACATTGTTAGGTTGGTTGTCTCAAGTTTCGAGTCACCTGCTTGCCCTGTAAACCATTCGAGATGCTCCCGAATTATTGTGCTTCTCAAATATTGTCGGCTGATGAAGTCCTACTCACTGCCTTCTCCCGTTGAAGGTGATCCCAAGATGATAGCGAATGCCTGGCGCTGTGCACCGGGTTGAATGATTTTCGTTGTTCACCATAGGGGAGATAATTAAACCCTGATTCCAAGGCACTTATGAGCAACATACGAAGCATACGGCGGTTTGGTCACCGGAATCTGTGGAGGGGGATTGCACTCAGGATGTCTAGCCCCATCCGAAGAGTGCTTGAACCGTGGGATCAGAAGCCCGTCCCCAACGGGTTATTTCAGCCTACTGCTTTGTCGTTTAGACCATTTTGATAAGTCTTCGACATAAGATCACTCAAGTCAAACTCCTGCTTCGATTTGGGGAGTAGGTTAGTATCCATACCAGAGGGAATCTTGGATCCTGATGGATTGCCGATGACTAGCAGGCGAAGGATGGAAATGCGGCTATATGTGGTGAGCCATACACACTATTTCCTTTTATTTTTTTCTTTATCCCTCATTTTCTTTGCTGTTCCCCACTGTTCCGCTAGCACGTCATCTGTACACGGATTTGCGCACTAAATAGGCATCGCCGAAACTCATGCAACAAACGTTATACGTCCAATTTCCGTTTCATCTGTCAAAAGCATAAAGAAACAAATACTTGAAATTGTATTTTTTCTTCTATTCAGAGAGAACCAATGCACCTTTTCGATAATAAGCCGTATGTTTTGGAGCCATCTAGCACGCAAACAGGCCAGAAATTTAGTCGATATCCAGCTTTAGCCACTATATGTATGACGCAATCAAAAACCACTACGAGCCCGCTTAGAAGAGCAAAATGAAATTTATTCACTACGATTTCGAGAGATGCATTTCTAGATATCTAGCGTCAATGTAAAGGGGCAACTGATGTATCCAACGCCGTACTTCAGAAAATTTGATCATTTTTATATGGCTTCCAGGATCTTGGTACTGGAAACTGCTTTTACTCCATATCCTAGGGAGTTTTGGAATGTACACACCAATATTTGCTGGCTCGATATTCCATTCAATTATTACTTCAAGGGATGAAACAGAATTTGGACGGGATCAGAACTCAGGACATGATAAGATTTTGCATGAAGCCTACTCCGGACCCACGTATGCTTCCGCCCGGCTCAAGCCAGTTCGAAAGAGAACCACTCTCCCGAAGATAACGTTTACGAAATTCTGGCCGAGTGAACTACGGAGCTTATTTCGGAGGCACTGAAGTTTCTTTATGTTTTCTGCTTTCGTTGAATCAGGAGATCATCTCCATCATCATAAAGACAAAAGTTCCCCTATCAGGAAATGCATTCAGCTTTGCTGTTTTTGTGAGACTTTTCTCACTTCAGTCCCGTAGCAATGAACAACTTGGACCGGAATTCGAAAATCGGTTAGGTGTTTCGAAGAATCTGCTAGCAGAAATGGCCATTTTGTAAGTATTATGCAGATCACCACATGCCACCTACCCATCAACAAAGTTACCCGTTGCTTGATTAGGCCATTCAGTGGTTTTTTCTATTGCACAGGATAATTATATTCCTTGTTTTACTCTGCGATTAATCTATACTCCATATCGGTCAACACTTGTAGTTTCTAAATAGTATTCAACTCTATCCGGATATTGGTGTATAAAAAATCGACAAAAATCTGAATTAGAATATTTCTGTCACAAAAATATTAGTATAAACAATCAACTCCATGGCCGCTTCGGATGTGAGCGACTTCCGCCACTTGAGATATGCACTGCGCATGGTTGATTCGGTTAATGGCGACGATGCTTAGTTTAAAATATGGGAAAAGCTTAAATAAAAAAATTGACTCAGCTTTTTATCCTCTATACTGTGAAACCAAATGATTTCGCTGTTTCTCGTCTACTGCTCCATTGTCCTGTTTATCACGTAAGGGAGTGATGCAGAGCGCTTGAATGACCTTGACACTAGTCATCTTTGATATCAGTCAAAATCCTTCCCAAAAGAAGACTTTTCCATCATTAGTCAACCAGTAGTGCTAGACCCCAGTTCACGCAAAATATCTTGGTTAACACAATTAGTTTCTGACTAAGAATATAGATGTAATCGTGAATAGAATACTCAACAAATTAAGTGCTTCTTTTGGCCAAACCAGCTTGTGCTCTTATATTTTTTTTCTTATCACACTCATTTTTTTACGTTCCGTCTTGCACCACTATGCATCCAGTTTCCAGTGATTTCTCGTGCGTTTCATCCGCTTGAGCTGAAAATCAATCCGCGCTTTGGACCGTAAAAGCGTTCCTGACTTAAGTCGCTTACCGACTTTTGATGCACATCAGGAAATGTGCCAATCACGACGCGTGAACACATGCACCATACGAGCAACTGGTTGCAATGACCAATTCACGGATTCGGACAGATCACATAGTAACAGCACTGATATTGGGACAGATTGTGCACATCCATCTGTGTGTGCGTTTGTGTGTGCATGTGCATGCTTTCATGTCTACGCGTGTGCATGCACATGTCTACATGTGTATGATCCTATCGATATCCGTCACTCTGTGGATCCCAAGGGTCGTCAACCCAGTCCATCTTCATCCAATAGGTGCAAATTCGTGAGTGAGCCACTGCCAGTTAGCGGTCATTTTCAACATTCTTCGACCGCTTGCACGCTTTGAGTTTACACACATCTTTATCTCAATCACTAAGTTGCATGTCACAAATTCGACAGAACTATGATGAGTAATAGAGACTAATTATAAGTTATCTTAGACGCACTGCCGATTTGCTTGAAACGGTCGAACTTCCATAAGTAAATAAACACTTACACAGTTAGTCGTTCTACTTCTTCCTTTATCCAACGAATGGATACCATTTCGGAAACGTGGCGAGGAGGATCAAGGAAAGGTTGTCCAATGGGGAGTAATCCCATGGTATGGGAATCAGAACTGAAAACATTCTTGTTCGAACCCCAAAACCGGTTTTACTGAACTACAGCTGACCAGCGTACCAATAAGTTAATGGGATTCCGAGAGATGAAAGTAGATTCTCCGCGATGAATGCAACTGGACGGTTGATAGGTCACTAGTGGGATGTTGAAATGAATAACGTAGTCCGATAACATTTTCACATTCGTCACGTTTCATTTGCAGATGTTATGTCAATGAAGGTACTGGAAGAAGGTACAACAGAAGGAAGCACTTAACGCTCTCCTTATTCGCAGTCCGTGTAGAATGAAATTCGCTCTTTCTTGATCTATTGGATACTGCGTGTATTTTAACTAGTTATGTGTGGTTCAGTTCGATTCCAGATCTACTGTATACTTTTGTGCACCATAAAGTGAAACTGTTTTCTGATCAAATTTCCTGTCACCAACTGCGAATTTTAGACTGACTGAACTAGTCAAAAGCGCAATCAATTGTTCATTAACAACAATATGATTCGTCACATTTCAAATGCGGTTGAGTGAGATTATATACACATGAAAATTGCCAGGTATACGTGACCGGGTCAGCATACACCCCAGACCACGTAGTTTTAAATGGTAGCATTACCTGAGAGAATGCGAGAGAGGAAGAGCGCGCAGTTACCCATAAGCTTGTCTGAATGGATTCTTTTGGCAGAACGTGTATTTATATGGGGGAACATACACGTGCACAACAATAATCAAATCGAGTTGTAGACATTCGAATTATTTCAAGACATCAATCGGAATCCAGATGTAAAATACGCCATACACTGATTTGCAGTAACAGGAGTGAATTACACGATTACAAGACAATGTAAAAGAGATACACGTGGGGGGACATCCAAATAAGACTCATTTTGTTGACCCTGGTTTTAAAATAGGAATGTTACGGGCTACTGTAATTAAGAAAAGAGATTGTTTTGAAGCTTAGTAGTTTTGGAGAATAAAGGAGAGGCGAAATAGGGAAGTTCGAGACCTACGGATAGGATGACTGACCATTTGCATGCTAGGAAAATGAAAGTCACAGGAAGAGCATATGTCGGAGCGACTTATGGAGAAAGGAAAACAAAGTGATAACGATAGAAAAGAGTTAATGAAGGAGCTACCCGGAACTTTATGCTAGAGAAGGGAGACAGGAGCACAAAAGCCTTCAGCGTGGAACAATGAATCAAATCTACGCGCAGTACGACAGGGAAGTGCTGACAGAAATGGAAACCAAAAAAATTTATGGATTTTTTCAATTGTGAAAATAATTCAGTTGATCGCGGAGAATTGGGGCCGAAACCTAACTGCATGGGACTCGGAGGAGGGTGGGGTGGGATGGGAAATAAGACGGATACAAGAACGTAAGAGAAGGAATAGAATTCATTAAAACATTGGAAGAGCCATGACTGGTACAGCTCCAAGCAGAGATTCGTTCTAGTTCCGAAGCAGGTGATACCTTGAAAGCAGTGCGATCGTGCTTGGTATTTGTGGCTACTTGAGGATTTGTAGGGGAAGTAAGAGATTGATTGGAGTGAAATTATCAGTCAAACAGTGGAATGCGTTGACGAGTGATGCTAGGTCATAAATAAATGTAACAAGGCTGGGCGCAAATAGGGAATCTTCAGGAACAACCGGATACACGGTGAGTAGCTGAAAATGAGCTCCATCGACTCAGAAGGTGGCCGTTCGTTTACTGAGTTGAGACGAATTCAGTGATGCCATAAAAGGATGGAACGCAAATGGGAACAGTTCCAAAAGCAACCTTCGCATTAAATTCGGACAAAGGCCTAAGAGATAGGCGGCAAAACTAAGTGAGTTCCTCGCAATTATCAAGCGCAGTCGATCAGAAATACGCAGTGGGACATAGTAGGTCGACAGTAGGACCAGACGGACGGAACTCATATTAACGGTGCCTTAGAAAATCTTCCATTTCAAGGAACAGACATGCCTGGTCGGAAATAATGATTTCGAAAACCTTTTGAAAGAGCTGCAGCCAAGGGTGATGGACCGATGGTTGCTGGGTCTAGCAGGGTCTCCAGGTTTGGTGATAAAGTAAATTATTGATTTCTTTCGTTTTCGTCAAAGGAAGAAAGAAAAAGAGACGGCCTAACATAGGGGATAAGCTTAGGTTTATTTGTCGAGCGGTGGTTGGAATAAAGTCCGGAACAAGAGGTTCGGAAAAACGTAGATTGGAAAGGAATTTGCATGAATTTCATGTAGCAAAAACAGGAAGAAAACGTGGTTGGGAACTCAAGAAGAAAGCTCATAAATGAGCTTAACTGTCAGACTATCGACAGAGTCGCAGACCAGACAGAGGGAGAAATTGCGGAAGAGAAGAAAACTGACCGGGCAGAAATCACGGGATGCCACCATTGGACGGGATCAGCGTGATCGCTACCGGATGGAACATGAGACTATTCGCTCACTTTTACGGCTAACAAAAAGTTCATATCCTTTTATTTTGGAGGGAGATGTTGCTCTCAGCTTGTTCGAAACGGTTTTGTGAAGTTTGATTAAATAATCGATGCCGTTGTCGATACGCTGACTTATCCAATGGGTCCCACCGTTGTAGGCCTGGTTAAACCATTCGGCGGTTCGTGTTGTGGTGCAATATGCAATATGTGGATGCTTACCTTGAGGGATAGTCTCAGTGAAATGAGAAACAGCCATACAAACATCGGAAACAAAAGCAACGGTGATCCCAAGGACATCAGGCCGGGAAAATCACGAAAACCATCCCAGCCAACAGAACGATAATACCAGATGACTCGCCTAGAGTTGGAAATTTGTAGAGTAAAAAAGCGTAAAATAGAAGGAGACAATGGTCCGATGAGCCCGGAGTAGTCAGCGAAGTGATAATCGAGAACAAAAAGGGAATAGATGTCAGAATGGGACTATGTATGCGCGAACCGTAGCCAAGGCAAGTGGAGGTGGGAGCAGGGTGATCAAACGGTTTCACTTCCAAATATCGGCCAGTCCGATCAGTGCAGTGGCACATTCTCATTGAGGACGTTGAAATCACCAAGAATAGTAACTGGACAGCTGTGTTCTGTTAAAGCAAACTTTTCAAATTCCTAATATAAAGCGAGGTGTCATCGCCGTTGGAGCATCGAACGTTAGGTAGTCTCTAAAGGCAGCAAGCTTTTTCCGTAGAAATAAACAAACAGAAGGGGAAGGATAGCAAAACGAAACGCTGAGTCGGTATTTCGATTTGAACCACGAGTACCAATCAAGACTGTGAGAGCTTCGTGCGGGTTCTACGAACGAAAACGACTATTCATTTGATTTGTGAAATTCTTGTGTTAACGCAGCTCTGATGTCTGGAGTGACGAATCATTGGGCTTGACGGTGAGCGAGCGACAGTGGAGCCGCCTAGCACTAGCGTTGTATACGGGGTGATCGTTGTGAGATGTAATCCAAATATTAGAGATGTTCAAAAGTTGATTTCAGGACTAAGTGAAGTCAAGAAAAAGGCATATTCCAAATGAGTATGAAAGATTGCACACTTAGTTTTGCTTTAAGCCATTACTTGTCATAAAGTTTTGTGTCTCCCGACAACGAGTTGGAGTAAAATTGTCTAGACTGCGTACACAGCCAAAATGCGTTATTTCATCCTAACGAAGGGCCATGTTGTGACCAAACTCGTAACGAACCGTAAGTCTCATTCTTAGGCCACTGAAAAAGGGAAGGGAATCTTTTTGTATCGGGAAGGAATCAAAAACAAACATCAAATTGTGATCAGTCCCGGGACAAAAGATAGTTTATCACTGGAGTGCACAAGTTGGTCTGGGAGACACAGGCCATTAACCAGACAGATCAAGAAAACATGTGCTGAGTTCCCAAGGCAAAACGAGAGTCTGTTTTCATTCGGGCCAGGTTTGGATCAATGACATGACAGATGACAAGGTCAGGAAGGACCCATGCGTGCGTGACTGCACACATACATGAATGCTCTGATGAGTCGAGGGCATAATGTGTGGTCGTAACGTAAAGCGATGGTTGAAAAAAAGAGCGGATCGAGATAAGTAAGAACCCATGTCGACGAAAGATAGGCACGTCGAAAAGGCACCTCACGTTCACAACACTACGTGGGATGAAACAAAAG
This sequence comes from Fasciolopsis buskii, assembly GCA_008360955.1. Lineage (NCBI taxonomy): Eukaryota > Metazoa > Platyhelminthes > Trematoda > Plagiorchiida > Fasciolidae > Fasciolopsis > Fasciolopsis buskii. Next base: position 168,360 of record LUCM01000560.1, on the reverse strand, counting down.
TTGAATAGAACAGGGTGGAATGTACGTACCCAACATGACAGAAAATCAAAGAACCCGTGACAGAAAAGGCAGCATCTGAGTGCGAAAACAACACGTTGTTTAGCTCTTTGTGGCTGACTGATAGAAAACAAAAATACCGTGACTCATGCAAGTAGGGCTGAAGGTCAAGTAAATGTATTACTCCAGTCCGTAGAAGAATGCGTAGGACTATTGTGTGATACCGTTACACGGGTCCCTATAAACAAGCGGACGTGATTTCTGGAAATCTAGAATAACCATTTTGGCTAATTGGTCATTATGTTACACAGAAGTCGGCATCAGTACCGTATACGAGACTGGATTGGGCAACCGAAGTAGAACTTTGCAATTGAATCCGGAACACGGGAATTTCCGATTCGAACTACTGCTGATTATTGTTTGGATAAGATTTGCAATAGTGGAAACAAACCGACTGACTGAGGCGATGCAGGCTGACCCACGAATAGGACCATTGTGATCAAATCTGACAAGTTTGCTTTCCACCGGTGTTAAATATTAGTGCCATAGAACAGTAGTTTCAATCCAACGGAAATGTGTAGCTTTTCTGGTAGAGGAGAATGCGATCACCTGATTTTATCTACTTGCATAACTGATTGTTAAGGGTAAGAGTTGATATAGCCTCATGCTCTATCGAGTTAGCGGCTTCTTTATAGCTGGACATTTATATCCCGTGTAATTCCCGAAATCCACAGTGATTTGTTCTCGTAAGTGCTAAAATGTGCACCATCTAACTCCGTAGAATGGGTTTTTTGTCTGGTGCTTTCCACGTGCCTCAAAAATGAGAAAATTCTACGATTCGGTTTGCCAACTTTGGCCCAAAGTCATGCTGGTTAGTCCTCAGTCGACCAGCCACTTTCACTTGATCACAGACGATTCTGAAGAATAGCCAGCTAGTGAAACTTTTAGGCATCTGATTTCGATGCTTTGTTTAGTAGACACTGTTTTACTGCTCACCGATTCCAAACGGGGGACTTTCAACCGTAGGTTTTCACGCTTCCAACTTGTTGATTTGTCCAGATGTTCAAAGACTCTATTCATATCCCCTGCTCCAATACACTGGACGGTCTTGATAAAACACTCGATTTGTTCATCAGTGCAATCAAGAATCAAAATGGATTCATCCTAAAGGATCGCCTAAACATCAAAGTTTTGGTGACGTAGTTGCAGGGAGTAGTGTTAGATTCATTTGCGACGTAGCAATCCAGCAATGGAACAGACCATATTTCGTTAACTGGCTTGATATTCCCATCATTAAGGAGCTGTATTGAGGCCGACTGTAAATCACACGGCATAAAATCGCCCATAACCTTAACGCTGCAAGTGGCCAATAGGAAGAGGCCAATCGAGAGGAACGAACCAGATAGTTTAGGTGGAATGACGGCAATCAGCCGGAATGGCCGTCAAACGATTCACCAATCGGGTTGCTCTGAGTTATTCATGTAGTAAAAAAGGGTAATTTTAACTACACAGGCACAATCGTTTCCAAAGAGAACCGAGGAACACATGAAGACTTCCTACCCACGTGTCTGACTCTGTCTTCCTCATTCCTCGGCAAATTTAAATATGGAATCCGGCGATTACCGACCCCAGTATTATACTTCAACTATCGCACCGCAGTGTCCAGCTATGGTCATTTATTCGTCAGTGTCCGTGATTAACCTATTGCCCAGAGAATGAATACGTTGTCGCTTTTACTCCATTCGGATATCGTCTGTCTGGAACTCTTTTATGAAGAAATAATAAACGAAACTCCTTCACATTTCACTTCCCATCGGGCAGCTAAAATGCGAACATCATGTTCTCCTGACAATTTATTTTGCCCACTGAAACCATCCAGTTTAGTTGAACTGTTTCAACCGATAACTAGGCCCAAAATTTGCTCTAGTTTTGACTGCTGTCCCATGACATCATTCAGTCGAGGAGGCAAAGAACGCGAAATCATCAAAAGTGGATTGCAAATCAATAACTTGAACAACAACAAGGTAGCGTCAGGTGCACTGACGAAATAAAGGGTCCCGATGGACACACGATGATGTGGTGCTGAGGGATAAATAAAGGAGCATAATTACAGTAAAATATAGACAATATTTATTTTTTCCCTCCTAATTTTTTCTTAGTGTTAATTTCCTTATACTTTGTTTCAGTGGCACATGATTTACATAAATACGCAAACATAGAAACTGTAAGTAGTACCTAGATTAATGAACAAAATTGACCAGGAAGCACACGAACAGTTTCGTGGCTATTGTCGCTCGTCAGGTATGCGTACCCGGTACTCTCTTGTTTGCACATCCCTATACTTACACCTCCTGATGTTGCAAATCATATATATATATATATATACAGACCTAGATTGGTAGGGAGTTCTACCAGTGGAAAAGAGTCTTGCTATGATTCAAAGGAAAACTGATAGTGCAAAATTAAATTTTAGTGCGTTTGATTTTCAATCTACAGTCCTCGTGGGCAGGTTCACTTTGTATTAATCTGGCTTGTTCGTTCTTTCTATTGCAATGTGTAACTGGGTGAAATAAAGACGATTACTAGAGCTTGTCCATCTGTTTGTCGCTGGACAAAAATGATGCTCAGTCACACTGCATATAGCGTTGTGACATAAACATCTCTAACCAGGTGAGTGAAGATTGTCTTTAACATCCTGACCGTTGCCGTGGTCGGTTGGTCGGGGAGAAGTATTAGATAGCTCGCTGTGCATGTACCTAATATCCTGCGAACTAATTCTGAATTCGGTCTGTTCGGCCAGTCATTTAGAGTGGGACCGAAGTGACAAACGCAAAACTGCTTTAATTACAGTAGTTCAGAAACCATGGGCCACTAGTTTGGGTACAGGTTCTACTTGGCATTTCGAGACAAAATGATTTTGTACAATGGCGTAGTATGGACATCGGCGTGCTTGGTCCCTGTCAATCAGACTGGGGACGAATGTATCCGAATTCAGTTGACTGAGATAAGCACATATTGTCATGTTTATGCATCTTCGTGTGCGACTGGTGCGTGGCTGGTGAGGTGCGCGTAGCATTGTGCAAGGAACACAGGTAAGAAGTCTGCATTGCCGTGACAAACGGTTCAAGTTAGGACGGTTTGTGAATCGTATTGGTCCTATTCATCCGGTTGGTCCCGCGGACTCGGTACCATCCTCGCCTTCGTAACCGTAGTCTAGGGGACTTTCACAAACATGAGCCTCATTTTCTTCCACTCCTTCAACCTCTTCTAATCGATCAACCAACAGATCACTTAGCGGTTGTTGGGCCTGAGCATCGACACCAACTTGGCCGGTAGGACCGGCTGGATCAAATTCAGCCGGTTCCGGTTCTCGCATATCCATTTCATCCTCTTCGATGATTGTGTCTGTGAGAATAAAACAACGATGAGATAAACCAATTAACTGACAGCAGCTCGGCAGAAATAGTGCATAGCTAGGAGTTTTCATGCGCACAGAATAGATAGACAAGAACGAAACATGGGGTGAAGTTTTTCTCGACGTCGAGCTGTTGCAGAAAAGCATTTTGACGGTCTAAATGTTTAAATCCCAACTGTTTCCATGACATTTCAAACAAGAGGTTTGAAGATCACATTCCATGTAACGAAGGAGAAAGGGTGTGTTAAGGATAGCGAGAATTTTGATGGAAATTGAAGTCGACCAAATTTCCGGATTTCGACAGTTTGCACTTCCGACGGGTTTTCTGAATAAGCCAATCGTGGGAGACCAGCCACAAACCATCAAGTGTTCAACTATTCATATATATATATATATATATATACATACATATACGATAAATGACTTCAATCAAGGGTTGTGTCCATTTTGGATGCCGATTTATCAGCGCATGCAAGTCGACAATCTCCACTTCGTTTAATCGACTGATGCACACTTTTGTAACTGGAAACCAAGCAGATTTTGGGCCTAATTCTGTCCGGTTCAGTTGCTCTAATTATTCCCGTCAACCTGAGCGGTACGGGAAATTGTA
>LUCM01000560.1:49176-162466 GCA_008360955.1 Fasciolopsis buskii | reverse complement strand
TCCGTTGATTGTCCATTCGGTAGCAGAACCGACCCCAGGTGGTTGATTAAGGATACATCCTCGATTTGCATGCCGTTTGTAGGGACTTGTTGGACGCTTGGGACTAGGAAGGTCGAGAAAGCCTTTGTTTTTGTCGTGCCGATATCAAGGTCAACTTTCCCTCCACAGGGTGTGATTCGGAGGAGTACGGCCTCACTGGCAACTAGGAAATCATCGAGAACAACCACGTTGTTAGTAAATTCCAGATCTGTGGTACAGTCTGGCGAGCCATGATGAACGCCTGGGTGGCCAGTCGTTGCATTGCAGATAGTCCAATCGATGGCATAATTGAACAGAACCACAAGAAGTGAACCTCTCAATCGCATGCCGGAAAAACAACGAATTCTGAAGATTCCTTCTGGTATATTCTCAATCATGTGGTAGTGGACGGATGGTAAGCTCTTCGAATTGTTGTGAGCTCGGCAGGCAAGCCATTAGCTTCTATTAGTACACACAGCGGTTTGTGATTAACTGGATCAAAAGCAGCGCGGAAATCAAACAAACATGTTATGGTGAGTTGCTGTAAATTGTGACGTTCGCAGCGGCCAAGTGGATAAAGCGTCTGTCACCCGAAGAAGGCCAGAGATTGGAACTTTAGATCACTTTGTTGAGAGATGACAACTAGTTGTCGCCAGGCTGGTCACTAACCAGACCCTTGGCAGTTCCATGCCACTTCACGTTTCAGGGTTACTGATGCTGTTGCTCGTCTTTCTGCCCCACTTTCACTACAATCATGCGTCAGACATGTCATAAAGCGTAGTCTACTTAGTGTAAATGTTCGACCAGCGCACCTTTTGTCACACCAACGAGCCCCCTATTTGGTCTAGGGTGGCGTTCTCGAAAAGCTGTAAAGCTACTGAGAAGTAGTGCCCAGAAAATCCTTGCAGCGAAGTCATTCGGACAGACACCTCCGGTAATTCTCGCAAACCGTTTTATCATCTTTCCGGAGAATTGGCGCTAGGATGGATATATCCCAATCTCTCTTTCCCATGTAGACCAGAATAGCTCATGAAGCTTACCAATCCTTGGCGTTAGGCGGAACTTGTAGATTTCCGACGGAAAGCTGTGAACTTCGGAGGCTTTCCTATTCTTCATTTGATTAAAAGGTCCACGATTTCTGCGACGCTTGGTGACTGACAACTGACGTCGTACGGTTCGGGTCGAAATGATGATACGTGGGCATCGTTTGACCGGCGCGTGCCGAGTAGGAAGTAAGACGAAATATTTTAGCCGGTTTCTCGATTTTCTTACACTATCCTGGGATAAGTTGGCAGCTTTTTTGTCTTTCCGAAGGGACTCGAAGTACAAAGAATAAGCGGAATAGTCTACCGAAGTCAAAATCCCCCCGTGTGACTTCCATTTTATCTGCCTTCTGCCATAGCTGAGAGTGTGGCCGCAAGCTATAGCCCGCGGTGTTCTAGGCTTCCCAACAACCGGGTTAACCGCTGAAGCGGCACTACTTAGGTCTTATTCCTTAGCTGTTTCGAAATCCTCCCCAATTCATTCGATTTGTTTATTTACTAATCGGTATGAGCATTTTTCATTGCTTTTTCATGGAAACTTTTCGCTTTGACATGCTCATGATAGTGTCTAAACTTGCAGCTACCTGAGACGATAGCGCCTTGTTTTCAACTGGCTGGGGAGGTCACATCACAAATTTTGAAAGTCAAAGCAGATTTTGCGAACTTACTACACTTGTGGAGCTGCCTTGACATCCGGCTTTCCCTCAAGGGAAGGGTATACAATTCCACCGTTCGTAGTGTTCTGCATTATGGTTGTGAGACGTGGACTACTCATGTTCAGAATGCCCGACGAATTTCTGTTTCGACCCTCGATGTCTCCGGAGCATTGCTCGAGTATGGTGGGAACACGAGGTGAGTAATGACGAGCATATCAGCTCCCAAGAAATTGGTCGACTGTTTACTTTTTCTGAAGGCAGCTCCGACACCGTGGAGTCCGAAGTTGCCAATTAGGCTGCTGTCATGGAGCCAGTAGTTTCGACCTATTCACGGAGCCGTGACATATGGTGAGCACGAGCCGAGAAGGCAAACTTCTGCTAGATAAGCAGTGTGTACGCGGTGGTCGTGTAGTTTCAACTTTGTAGTGCTCTGACTTTCAGCTTTTAACAGATCCCTTGCAATCTTGCGTGCTATATGAGTGAATTTTCAATAAGTTGTTTAGTCATCTAATTCACCATTGAGGAACCGAGGCGCCTCACTTCCCGAAGATTCCTCATCACAGTGAGATTACTAAAAGCCTTGATGATCTGGAGAGAAACTCGAGAAGAAATTGCAAGGGGTGTTCTATAAAGCGTCCGGCATTTCCGTTCGACCACGCTGTTCTAAATTGAACACATCCAGAGGCAGTCTGCACGTCATCAGGACTAATCGCAGACTTTCAGGTGACCATCAGCTGGCTTATACGCCTCTTCGGGAAGCCCTGTTCAGATGGTATTCCGCATCCGGGCACACTAGCCATTTAATGAGTGGTGAAAGATGCAAAAGAGTTAATTGTCTTTGACGCATTCCAGCCATAATTTGTAAGAGAATTGGTAGACTCAGGACACTTTGCAACTGGTGGGGAAATTATTTCATCTTTCTGCTCCTCAACAATACCTGCCCAAGTGAATAAGTTTGGTGTAGATATCCGATGGGAATCTGGATTGCGCAGGACAGAGAATCTACCATAGGGTTATCGAGTCCTCCCATTGAGTGTGGCAAGTTAGAGAAAACAGTCTGAAATTGGAGCAAATCGAAAGTCTCTAACCTATCAGCCCAGTAAATAAGCTGAATTTGCCTGTTTGTAGCATACAAATTTGATAAAAAAAATCCAAGACTCCGTCAAGATTGCGTTATCGTGTGCAAACTGAACCAGACCCAGTTGAATGCGAAAAACCGGAATGATTCGAGATCTAGCTAGGGTCACAGCCACGATGACGCCAGTTTTCACTTGGGAAAGAAATTCACCTCAGGATGGCCGTTCGCGGATTTATGAATGGAGGTTCCCGGCAGAAATGGGTGTAAAACGCATATGGTAGAAACAGCTGTGTCTATCCGAAGCTAAAATAGTGGAATCCACTCAATGTTCGTCCTCTCGAGGTCTCTTTTGTAACTTGGACTGATCATTTGCTCCTCAGGTCAATCTTCCGGGACCTAAATCTGAATGACAAAATCGGCTCTGCCCTGTTAAACGCGTCCTATTGCTTTTCTGTTTTTGTCATTGTCTAGCCAAGACCTTTTTGACGATTACCTGGTGCCGACTTGATTCACGTGAATGTGGAATAGGGCTTCATTCGTGATGATAATATCGTCAGCTAACTTTGGTCGCTGATTGATTGATTCAACAAACCAAAGACAAAAGAATATTTTTTATCCATCCTACGCTTTCAGTATCGTACAGTGATGAAATTCAGAATGGCCAAAGGGAACGAGATGTAGTAAACCGCGATTGGGCGCGATCGACAAGGCAAACTCAGACTTGTCATTCAACGATAGGTTCATAGCGTAGATAGCCTGAAAATGAGGTGACCGATCCTGCCGCATCTTGTGTACGCTTGGTACCGGTGGTGTACTGATAGATGCAATGAAGAGGTTGATTTCCCCGAAAATTATCGGCCGTTGCTGGAATTTAGTACATAAGTCAAGGTTCACGACCAGTTTGGATGATAAAGATTCTCATGCGTTTGATCGCATTTAAATCATAGCCGTTTCATTATCAGTCAAGGTGGCATCGTAGGTGGTGTAAACTTCAAGCTCGGCGATCCAACCCCTCATGAAAGCCAACAGTCCGAGGTAAGACCAACACAAATTTCCAAACCTACTATTAGGGATTCTACCTTCTTAAATGCGTCGGGAGCGTGCCGTTGCGAGGTCTCATTGCAACAAAGTGTGTTCCCATATTCGCTGCTCCTTGATTCTGCCGCTGGAAGTTTCTGAGTGGGAGATTTTTGTGGTTGTGGTGCGTCATTAACTAATTGCTGCAATTCTACACGGACGCATATACCAAAACAGTCTGCTAAGTTAGCAAAAAGAGCCTTGTCGTCGGTGTTAATGGGCGCGAGAAATCTATATTAGGAGACTTGGAGAACTTGTGCGATCTCTTTCGGAAAATCCACTGATTGGCTGCAATATCTTGGAAAATTTGGGTGTAGTTTTTGGTGGTATCCGAGAAGCGAAGGAGATTCGTGAAGGATTTTAGTTCTGGATAGCTATGAATAACACTCCAACTACTCACGAACACTTTCACCATCCACGTATTGACAAAGAGTTTCGATAGACAGCAAACAGAAAATGGATTTAGAGATATTGATTGACCTGTCAAGTCACTGGAAAAGTTAAAGAACGAGGTACCAGCGCTCACGATATTCACGGGAATGACATTAGTAGACATGTAATCGGAATCCAGACACTATGAAGCATTTCGTTCTTGAACCGTCGGATGATTTTGGTTGCAGTCCTCAAACTGAAAGATATGCAAAAGAAGCCGCGGAGACCAAATGAGATAGTGATGGTGGTCTTTGAAATATCTTCCCGTGGGGCAGGCGTGTGACAACAAGTTAGCGAAAATCGTTCTATCCTACAGACCATTGGGGAAAATAGTAGGCGTATGAGTTCAGGCAACGGCCAGGTACAGTTGCGCGAGTAGGTGCGCGACGGTCACCACACCATTGATTTTTAAAACCGTGTGGAGTAGAAATGATCATGGGCTGCTTGACAAGTGAAATATCCCTAGTCTCGGGAAATTCTGCTTTCGACGCAGAAAGTCTCTCGGGCAACTATCTACATGAGTCGGCTTTCATCTGAGCACCTTTGGTGACAATTTGTGCAGAATGCAGTGTGTGATAATCACAGGAGATTCGCCTAAAATTAGGGAAACGAGGGTTCGAGCCTCAGTTGACGAATTCTCAGAGAAGTGATACAAGTGCAGATTTCAAGCGTTTGTGGAGACCTTATGCTGCCTATCAATACACGGTGGTTTTTTTCACCAACCGCCAACATAAAAGCGAAATAAATCCGGGTGTGAGAGTCCAACGGAAAACACCAACTATCAAGGATGAAACGAGGAAATCATCGCCGTTATGGATGAATCGTTTACTTCTTGTGAAGTGAGAGTAACCGAAGGCAGATTATGTTTGCCGGCAGGAACAAAGATAAAACATATTTTGGCACCGGTATCAGCTGGAAACTTAATGGCTGTAGACCAGTAAAATTATAAGAAAGACTATGTTCAGATACCATCGGAAAGGTAGCTGTTACGTAAAGGCTTTCGAGTTCCTCGCACCTTTTGCTTTGAAAATACATGAAGACTGGGAGCGATTGGGTTCGTCGCCAAAACGCTGGTGATATACGCAATATAACTGACTATAGATAAAACCAAGGAATGTATTTTAAGTGACTGAGGACCCGACAACCAATTTTTCCGATTTACATGTTTTGAGAACAACAAATATCTAGAATCGCGGACGACTGATTTGCTCTGTGAGCTACAATACGGGATGGACGGACATTATGAAAGGGGACGTGAATGGCACTTCGCTCCTAGGATTAGCGCCAAATTTTCTGTCGACAGATTCAGCTATTATTACTGTCGAGACATCTTTCTTGGTAAATACTAAAACTTCTGCGGTCGTTGAAGGAAAATGTTTCATTTATATGGGTCTTTACTGCACGTCATCCAGTTCGCCGGCGGAAGTAAAAGTTGCTTCATGTATCCGAGGCGTTGAAATGATTTTTGATCTCCGATTTAGACATTTGTGAATAACATCTCTGACCGGGTAATCCAATTCCAGTGGTTATTGTGGCCTTGACAACTGTGTAAAAATAATGGACTGGAATTTCGCAAACTGAATCAAACGCTTCCTCTGTTATCTCAGCCGGCATTCTCCGTATCATATAGGAATGCGTTACAGAATGACAACAGAAGTAATAGTTGCGAAAAATTGCCTTTGATCGTGCTTGCCGCCGGGTGGGATATGAAACACAAAACGCTGCTGTTATCACGATGACTGAGGCCTGGAAGACGTTACGACTTAGTTTTTGTTTCAAATAAACCCATCGCAAATTATAGCATCACACAAAACAAGACGATATGATGCGTCGTTAAATTCCCAAGACAGAGAAGCAAGGTCCAGGAACTAAAATGAGGGTTCACCAAACTGTAGTGGAAAAACAACAGAACTGTCGCATCAAGCCAGCATTTTCAGTTTGTCAAGCCAAAAATCAAAATATACATGAACGATAACTTGCACTTAAGCGCTTTGACCAAGTCACGTAATTTGGTTGACAGATTGTCACGACTGCTTGAGGTTCACAATCCTATTATCTAAATCAAACGTTAGACCCAACGAGTGCTATCCATGCGAGCTGTAAACCACCCTAATTGTGCTATTTTCACTTTTTGAGTGAGGATAAAAAGAATTTCTGGGAAGTTTCACTTGATCATTAAAGCACCATGGGGCGAATAAAGGGTCTTTTTCTGAAGACAACCGGTCACCGATATGTTTGTGTGCTGATCGCCATTCCCAGCCAATAAGCGCTCGGTCACACTGCATGTCAAGCCCAGCTACAACCACTCTGCAAACACGAGCCACGGAATTCATTACCGTTGCTTTGCCATGACAAGACGCCCAAACAAATGTTTGAAATGTAGATTAAGCATCCGAAACGTTTGTAGAATACTTGGGAGTGAGCAAAACGTAAAGCTGTAATGGCTAGTCTCAAGGTGATCAGTTATCACGTAAAGAAGTGATGCCTTGTTCTTTTTATTCTGACCTAACCAAAACAATGCCAACGGAGTAAGCCACTCCAAGGCAGTCTCATATCCGGGATGTTGGCCCGTGAAGTCCAGGTTGACTTCCATCCGTTTGACTATGATCGTGTGAGGATGTCAGTGTGCGGTTGCTTGCGCGGACGTGCTTGTGTGCGTGTGCTGGTGTATACAAATAGGTTCGAGCAATCTCAGTGACACTTGAAGAATGTGTGCCAGTTTGAAGACGTTCACTCCAAGCTGGAACACAAATAACCGGCGGGGACCTGGAGGTCACCAATTCATGTCATTAAAAAACTATGGAGTGAACAGCAAGTGGCTTGGGTCCTTACTAATATAGTCAGGTCAGTAAGTGACCAAAATGTGCTCGATATCTTACCTTCGTGAAAACGATTTGCAGAAACTGGAGTTCGAATCGGGGAACCAACTTCAATATCCCGCCAGTCTACAGAAGTGAATTATGAAAATAAGCAGAAAAAGTGCAATTTAAAGGAAGTGTTACTGCTCAAATAGCATAAATCGCCTTCCAACTGCAATCACAAAAATGAAGCTTACAATTCAAACAGGAATTTTCAAAAGCACGTTTGGACTGGAGAGACAGTGATTGAGTAGACTTTCTGCTATCAACTGCGTATTTCCTACCAGTTCTCATCTGGATAAATGACGTTTCCGGTGGCTTTCCAGAGCTAAAGGTGCATATGCAACATGCTCCGATCAGAACTGCTTCATTTTAGCCCAGTCGGCTGATAATGGATTTAGGAGAGATTTATCACTATCGAATTTCTGAAGTTAGAATCATTTTGGTGGATTTAAACAACTCAGAAAATTGAGGCGACATGAATTAATGACCTTGAGAATTAATGCGAATAGTAGCTCAGTTTGTTGGTTCTTATCCGGATCTGATCGTCGAGAATGGCACCAAGCTCAGCAATCAACAGGTCCTGCAAGTGTGTCCCGAGATTTCCAAATGAAGACTAGTTGATACGAAATGATGTGTTTGAACAATGTGCTTTATTTAGAATACTAAGAATTACCCTTGTATTTTAATTCTCCTACAGGCACGTGTCAAAAGGATTGCATTTGGATTTTTGTGGCTGGACGAGTTGTCGTTGGTTCGGTTGAAGACAAAGCCATAAAAGCAAGAATAAAATATCTCTAAAGAGCTGGCTTGATGACATCTGTGAGGCGGAATCAGAGTTAACATTAGATCCGGATTTTTGAATAAAGCTTATATGACTCGTAGATAGTGAATTAATTTATTCCAGTTATTAACATAGACGGATTAGGCCAATACACTTTCAGTAACCCTTAAATCAATACGGTTTATTTGATCGAATTTAGTTTCAGGTTTGAATTTTTGCTGGCCGCATATATCAACCTATTCTGGTCACTCTCACATTAGTTGCCGTGTTTTACCCAGCCGGTTGATTATCAAAGCGATCACCAATTGACCTTTCGTAATACGAAGTGCAACTGGTATATCTCAAATTTACGTCGATCGACCGAAATGTCAATTCAAGTCACGTGAACCCCCTAGCTAGTACGACAAACAGTAGAACGCCAATTTGTCGGTCCCGTATTGCGATCAATACAAACTGCAATAACTTTGTGATTCGTTGGATGAGGGAAACGAGTCCATCCGGTTCACAGGACATATGTAGGCACTTCTGTTCTACCAGGAATATAGCTAAATGAGTGTCACTATCTGTGTTTACTCTGATCTCAAACACTGTTCGCACTTAAAATATATTATTGCATTTAGTTCTACAATAATAAGAGCATCCTTTTTAATTCATCCTTTGCTGGGGATGCTTGCGTTGCTTGGAATTTTAAAAGGTATGCTACCAGTTAAACTGGGCTCCGATAACCCTGTTCAGCAGAATCAAGTGATGAAATAAACGAAGTTTCCAGGAATTCACTCTTAGGCATTTTACCACTACACAAAATGTGATCACGTGTCAGGACCTATTTGTAAAGCAAGAGCTAACTTCCCACTTAAAAGGTCGTGATTTACCGTATATTAGACGAAAAATTGTTTTCTTTGTAATTTCACGTATTTTTATTTAACCCATATTACTAGTGAGTTATCGTCATGAAGTTTACACGCCCGAATGATAAAGTGATCCAGATTGAATGAATTTGGGACAAGGACGTTCAATCTCAAATCGCCTGGTTTCCACTGATTTTCCAGTACCGATCAGATGTGCCGATAAAACAGCCGTCGGGAAATAAGGAAAATATTCATCTCCATCAGTCCTACGACAAAGCCCGTAGGATCCTTCGGATCCTGAACATGTAACGAATATGGTTCGCATCAAGCATTACACGACAGAGGGTCAGTTCAACCGCAATATGCAGAAGTTCCACCTTCTGTGAACCCGAAGGGAATTATCAATGCAAATTGGAAGTGAAGAGTTTGCTGTCTCATCCTATTCATTTTGTTTTTTTTTAAAAAAAGAAGGGCAAACTAATAAACGTTTTTATCGCAGTGAATGCCCTGAATTCTGAAATATCCTGAAGATTGTTGAGTTGACACAAATGTGACGAACTCCACCCGTCAGAAGATGAAGGCAATGTGAAGGCAGTTCGACTGACATCTGTCATACGTCTGCCTATGTAGAAACCGGCCGGTTTCTACCGGCCGGTAGAAACCGGTACAGGGTCAGAATGTGTAAACAAAACACACTTAGGAGAGCGCAGAAGAAGAAAGTCGTCATGACACTTTTTAAAGATGAATTTAGCCATGCCGATAGATGGTTTGATTACCCGATGTCTCGGTAACTGCAGGTGAGCTTTTCAAAGCAGGTACCGAATATAAAATTGTCCCTTCAAGTAGCCAAGATGTAAACACTTGTAGACTGGTCGCTTAGAGGATGGTGCGAAAAAAGGGCACTTATGCTCGAGATGATGACGGCGATTTCATAAAAAACGTTGATTAAAAAACAGATGGCATAATCATGAGTAAGCTGTTTTACATTTCTATGGCAATCCTGGGTAAGAGTGTGAGATATTGGTTCACGCCATCGGTTTGTCGTGTGTGACTAACCGAGTAACTTGATTAGCATCTGTCGACTAACAAGGCGACAGATGCATGTGATAATTTCCACTAGATAAATGTGTCTGAACAGACACAGAAAACCCCTATCAATAGAACTGAGTCAGACTCAAAGAGACTCGCATTCCACGTCGGGTTGAGTTGTATGGGCGGATTCTCACGGGGTCCCTTGGTGGATCTCGTTGCTCATGCACGTGTGCATTACGTCATACCCACACACATGCATAAATCTGCATGTTCATTCGCATATCCACTCATATGCGTATCCATGCCTATGTATTTACATCGACTGCACGTTTGTCTCTTGTGTCCACAACGATCGATATTCCTGATTCACACGCGTTCAGGGTCATCGCATCACGTGGTCTCTGTATGCAAGCCGGTGGCATTATTTCCCACTACTGAGTTTCCAGTGCTCGGTTCGTCTGTGTACGTATGTTTTTGTCTTTTGATAACTAACTTTGATCGTGCAATAACTCTATATAACTAACCACCACGTATTTATCTGCCATCGTTCCCCTACATCGAAACTGGACTTGAGGCTAGCAAATGTAGATAGAACGTGGCAAATTCCGTACAACTTTGACTGTAGTTTGTGAAAAAATCCACGTATCACGACATTCGTTCTTCTTTGATCACTTTCTCCCCTTTCCACCGGCTCATAAACCAGTCACGGAATCTTGAACGCGTAGGCATTCATCCCACCATTGTCCACACCAATTGGAACCTGGTATGTGTGCTGGTCACGACGCCTAATGGAGTTAGGCAGCTGTATCCTGTTTCTCATAACAAAAAGAAACAAATTAATGATAAATGACCAAACGTTCCATGAACAATTGTCGTCCTAGGCCGCTGAAACTTAATTCAATGGGATAAATATATTTGATGACTATTTTATTTCACATTCATACAGCCTACACTTATGGGAACCTTCAGTCTAGTTTCAGTTTATCCAAAATTCTTGAACTGCTTGGATTGGTGATCGATTTCCGTTGTCATTGTTCTGTCTACATGCACCACCACGATAAGTAACCCAAGTGAAATATGTTAGGCGTCGAATTCGATTCGTTAACTAAGCACGTGTGTTATCATGTTCCACCGTGTATGTAGATATGCCTGTTTTAATGCTACACATGTATGGAGCAACGTAAACTTTTCTACCGATCCAAACAGACCCGTACGGGGTTCATTAAGCGATGAGAAGACGAAAGCAAAGGGGATGAACGAGGTGATTCGGATCGGTCACTTTGGTCTTCGAGTCGCATTTATTCCGGCTATCAGACAGCAAACAACTGATTGATGCTTTCATTATGTTCAGTTGTTTACTTTGTGGATATCATTCACCGTGATGAAATCGTGTGCTCGAATCTGCGTTGTTCAAAAACGGAAATGATTTGGTAAAATGTGTGCACAGCGTTGCATCGATTGTGCGAATATTCTGTCAAAGTTTCGTGGGAACGACGGAAGCTTCTCACAGGGCACCATATTTACCGTTCTCCTAGATTCTCCATCTAATGAGGAGCGGTCACATTCAGAATAGCTCGGCTTTTTCTTTCTCGTAATTATTGTTAGGTTCTGCTTAGTATGCGTTAATGTTACCTCTTTATGACACAACACGTGTGATGGAACGACATGGTTACTGGTGTCGAGCACCAACGGCTGATTTGGCAGCTTGAATCCCTGCTGCTTTTATACATATGTGCGTTAATGTCTGTGTTTGTGTGTGTGCGTGTGCGTATAATCTTGTGCGTGTGTGTGTGTGTGCGTGTGTGTGCGGATGCAGATAAACTGATCCAGATTCACATGAATACGCATGACCTCCCTTATTGGAGGAAAAGATGCACGCTGTCCTCGAGGTTGAGTTGTAATGATCAGCATCGACCTGTGAAATCCGATAAGCTGACCAAACTAACGTGCTCGGTTTTCACTACAGTTCTTCTCTGCAAAGAACCAGTAAATGGGTTTCAATACAAACAATCCGCTTATTCTCATCCCGACAAGTATAATCTTCCTGTTTGAACCGCTTATCTTCTGCAAGTACCGTATTCGTTTGATCAAGCGGTCACGTGGAACTGCATAACAAAACACAGGGGATAAGGTTTTCAGGAGGGACAGTGAGGCTTCCCCTATTGATGAGGGTTGGAATGAAATAATCTGGGATAACTTTTCTTCAAACAAGAAACATTCAGATTAGTAATTCACTTTATCTTAGGGATCACGCATTACTGGTAACCGACAACTCAGAACAACATCTGCAAATAATCAAACACAGATGATGAAAACTTTCGCAGGCTAATTAGCTATATTGATCGTGTCACTAGAAGAGTGACCCGGAGAATCTACGACGAGCATACCGTTTGGGTAGGAAATAGGACGACAATCACCGTTAGAAGTTCGGCGATTGAACTTCTGGCTGAAGCCGGAAAGGTCAGAAATGTCACAGCATGTGCCCGTGTGTCAGTAGCAATCAGAATTCGTAATCCCTAACTACGTAGACAAAAGCAATTGGACCATAGTTTGCAGTTTTCATGTCCAAACGTATAATATATCGGTTCATTCAATTTACTAACATGGTAAATTATCATTTTCAATTTGTTTAGAACTTGAGAACTGGACTCAGTTAGTGGAATTTATTAAACCAGAAACTATTTTCACAATAATGAAAGTAATGAATTCTCGATAAGGTATTTCTTGCCTTCAGTAGATTCTACTGGTTTCGAGATACCATTAGAAAATGTCCCGGTTTGACTTCAATCGACTTCAATCGCAAGACCTCTGACTAATCGATTAATTACGACGCATCTGGAGCACGGACTATCTGGACTTTAAGACTCCATAAAACGTGAACAGGTTTTTCGAAAAAAAAACATTATTTCCAGGGCTGAGTGAAATAAAAGCATTAACGTTGCGTCTAGAAAGCATATGATGGTAAACTGCGAAAGAAAGCACTCCTCTCACCAGCTAACGTTCTAGGCGAAGGTCATGTATAACTAACGTCTCAAGTATCGAGAACTGTTCTTCTCAGGGCTGATTTAGAATTATCTTCCGTGAAGCAAAATACACTGTATGCCTTTAAAAATGATCTATTCTACATCACGTGGTATGCGTGCATGACAGAGTACTACGAACTATCTTCTGGTCTTGTAGGCTAGCAACGGAATTACAAATTCAACTGACACATTGGAATCAGATGCAGTACGGTAAACGCCCTGAGTTCAAGAGCAATTTAGCTCCAAACTAGTGCAGGTAAGATCATCCCGCGCGTGAGCATTCAACTCCTCCGGCTGTCATGCTTTCATCAATGAAAGATCCCAGCCTACTTTAGACACAAAAATATCACGTTAGTTGTATATTAAGAATCTTACCACTCCGACGAAAAGTTGGTCTGTGGAATTTGAAAACGCTTGTGCACAATGCATCCATCCGTGAGTGGAACAACAACAAAAGCAACAAAAAGCCATCTGAATGTGTTGAGAAAATGAACCACACTGTAGATTGGCGTATCTAGGTGAGTGGGGTGGTCATGATGTTCCACGTTTGTTTGGTTTTTCTGACATACTTGCAGTTATCATGGGTGAATGAATATTTGACAAGGCGCCTTTGGGCTCAGGCAATATATTCTATTGAAATGCTAATTAGACCAGCTTGAGTTGTCTAAGTCTTTTGCGAAACCCGTACGAGAGGACAAAAGGAAGCCGTTTACTGGGTTTTGTGGCCAACAATACAAGTCGATGCTCAGTGTCACAATGACGGGAGCTACTTTATTTCTGACACAGGATACAAAACTACCAGATGCCACGGATGAATCAGTGTATTGTACCTATCTGTCACATGTGAGGCCAGTTATCGCTTTTGAAATCAACCATTCATTCATTTGCATGTCCAAATGAAGCGTTTATGGAGTGAGGGAACAAAACTAGGTTCCGGTTATCGCTTCAGATGATCTTTAATCTTTCCGACGGTGTAGACGCGAAGGTGCTCTTCACTTTTCTAACGGATCGGTTAGTCCCAGGAAGAGGCAGAACAGCTCACAAGAAAGACAAATGTGTTGAGCGTATATGGGATCGAAATGTTACGGGATAGTCTCTAAAAACTTATTTTACGCAATGGTTTAAAAATAGTATATCCTTGTTTGCCCTCAAACTGATCTCTTCCATCAAAGTGAATCACTAATGAGTGAGGGCCTTGTCTGATGATAGGATGCGCGTTTTCACGTGCAGCTAAACGTAGTCCTGTGTGTGGTCACTGGACCAAAAAACAAATTTAAGCGACCTTGACAAACTGATCGGAGTTAGGTTTCGTATATTGCTCACATTCCCCTCAATTTGTCCAGCAAGCTCAACTATGACACTTGCCGGAAGGTGGATGGAACATACGATCAGAATGAGTTGGGATCGATACTCTTTAGAAAGTTACCTTTTTAGTTTCTCTAAATTTGCTTCTTATTCTATCTGTGGGACGTTTGTTGCTCCATTGATGTCTTTAGTATTTCTTAGTATTTCTTATTCGCACAAATTTACGTGTCATACACAAAATCGTGCGAGAAGTGTTGATCACCTTTTGCCAACTTACTGGTAATTTCCGGTTTTTCTACCGCCACACCGGCAGCCGCGATCGCTTTGCATTTGGCTTTGTGTTTACGTTTCCGGCACTCGGAGTCCAGTACAATGATGAGGAGAACTGACAAAAACAAAACGGGGAACCGGCAAATACACATTGTCATGTGACACGAAGACGATGGGAGAAAAACCGAACGAACGAATGACCACATGCGTTAAGTTAACACATACGAACTCCGAGCGATGAAGTGACAATTAGCAGTGAAAGTGAAACATTCTCCAGTCCCAACCGTATTTTCATGATTTTCGCAACACTTTTTTGAACTGTTTGGATCGTTTGTCATTCATTCGCAATACCGAAAAAGAATAGTTCATAACGTATAGCTCTTACGTAGTCAATTGCCGTTAGTTCAAACAATGGAAATTCAGTGCACATGTGAACTAGCCACCTCCCGAAACCGTCTAATTTCGAAGCTGTTAAAATTCTTAGCCTTAGCCTGAGTAACTCTTTCGATTTCGCAAGCGTTAGGATTACACAAAATACTGCTCGATTAGGTAGCCTAATGGACAGAACCCCGTGTGCAACTACGAATTCGAAGGAAACAAAAAGTATTTCACTTCCAGAATAACCTGATCGAATCTTCTAGAACTGCATACAAGTCTTTCCGGTGTTTTCGGTTTGCCACTACTACCGTCCCGTCCACCTCCCAGCTAGCGCGGGTGAGGTGCTGAGTGTCAGGGACAGTTTAGTAGGGCTTGGAATGATGTAAAGGAACTATATCCTTAGTTCAGCTCAAAAATGACTTCATTTTTTATTGCTATTCCCAGGTGACACATAAAATATGGGTTAACGGATGCAAAAGGTAGGAATTGTAGCTTCTGGCACCGTTTAGAGCAAGGCAGAAATACTCACCCAACCACTCTGAGTCGTGTGTGGTCCACCCAAATGTTATTTGGATAGAAAATCTGAGTTCCTTTCTGTATGGTCTCGGAATCAAACAGGCGAAGCCCACCAGGTACTCGAGCCTGGGTGAGTAAGCGACATTCAAAACTGGGTCCAATCAAATATTGTCAGTTGTTTCAATATTGTGGTTAAGAAATACCCACCATCTCCCAGCGGGAAAGAAATGATTCATTTAAACGCATCGCTGTCTGAGAATTTGGTGTGCGAATTCTTCAAAGTAATATTGCTCTTCTTTTGGTCGGGAAATCTGACGTCCGGGGGTCGACTTTTTAGGTGCAAATGCCAGAATTCGCGAGATCTCTTCCCGGTCGCACTCAGGAATGTCTAGTAAAAGCAGTGTTAGGTACTATTTTTATTAATAATAATAGTAATAGTAGCAATACCAATACGAGTGTTTCGCTTGCCCCATTGTTGATCTGCTGAATGTGGTATATTTCTAGAGGGGGACAGCCGACCGGTCTCCAAATAAACAGCATCCAACAATGGGAGGATTTGAACCCGGAATTAATCGCATGACCGTCGCTCCACTACGCTTTTTAGTAGTGTTTTCCTAGTCCGGGTTCGGAGATCCCTGGTTGACAGTATTCTCATCGTTGAGAACTTTCATCCGGAGGAACAAATGGTAGCGCAGGCAAACAAAATTTGCAGAAAGTGAATGTTTCTCATCCAACGGGATATCTGGAAAAACCTGAAACCACTGAAATGGCGTGCATGAAAAACGACTGTCGTTTATTTCACAGGCGGCTGGAAAAGCCCCTCTTCTCCCCTAAAATGACAAATTCACAAATCTTTTGTTATCTGACCTATCTGGTGTAACATGGTCAAACTGAAAGTTCAGACTGGACAACTTATTTCATTGCATTCCAAATTACGAGTTTCAAGAAGAAAATAAATCTTGGGACCGCACAGGGGGTCACTTTAAAAACATAGTTGACAGTAGACGTGATGTCTGTAGAAACCACCTGAATGTCAGTCGTTATCATGAGCGTGTTATTTGCCAGCTGCCTTTTGATACCACTTGCAGCCTGGATCGGAGTCGGATTGAAAGAGTTTCCAATTCTACTTACGTACGACCCACCCAAAGGCCGGAATCGGACCAGAGACTTGCCGCTCTCAACCGTTAGGCAGGGGCTGAGATAGCGTTGTTTATTTTTCATGCGCTTTATCACACGTACTCTTAATCTGGGTTGTAGAAATGTTGTGCGCCAAGCCACCATACGATGCTGCAGTAATTCAGACAATAAACTAGAGAATGTTTAGACTGTTGACTGGAAAGTCCACAAAATAGAAGCAATAAACGACAAATCACACCTAATAGGGATTGTCTAGAATCCGTACATGTTGCCGTATTGGGGCTAGTTTTTGGACAGTAAGACCGGAAACTATATTATTAGGCTGGAAGTATAGACGAGATGAGACGAAGCAAACTACTGTGCGGCGTCTGTAAACAGGTTACGGGAACTGCATGATACTGACGGTGATTGTATATAAGCAATAAAATGCCTTTCATTTCTAGCCTAACTTCCATTGTGACATCAATTCCAATCATATTGGTGAGAGATCGACCGTGCAGACAATATCTTCGCCCAGCATTTCACTCCGGACGGTCAGAGGCACTTTTCAGCTCCCATTACTGTTCGGAACACCAAATTACAAAACGAACTGTCACCAAAATGCGTGACTCATCGAGCGAAAGTTTGCCGACCTTTAGACTAGATTTTCTCTAAAGATAAGGTAGCTGCGACCAGATTTTCTCAAAAGCTTCGGGCAGTAAGTCTAAACAGCTTGACAACATTTTATGGAGCCAGCAGGTTAACAGCTGCTCATTAGGTTCTACCACATTCGACGCGGACATTGACGAGACACAAGAATTTCTGAACAAGATGACAGTGTTAGTAAGGTAAACAGCACATGGAAAATCCCGCTCGTTGGGAACAACAGAAGCCACTCCAACCGGTGGTATTGCCATGCCTACGAAACATGCTTTCGAATATGAGCTACGAGACGAACCAGTATTTAGATCTATTCAAAGCGAACCCCGTGAATTCAGTAAAAATTACAATGTGATCAACTTTGAACGGTTGCGTTAGTGCATTTCTTCTTGGCATGCCTGATGCACAAGCACAGTTGAAGGGACATCGCTTGTTGCCCTTAAGGCTCTCTACACAACGGGGTTGGGTAAAAGACCGGCAATCGTGAACCTGAAACTTGGAGTGGGACAGAACCACATAAAGTCCCAGTAGATCAGATGCAGCAATGCTCCAGGTGACAATGAATAGATATTTGCCACATAAGTGCCCTCAGGTCTGGAACTCGAACCTGTGCCCTTTTTCAGTATTACGGAACCTCAGTCCACTTAGGCGCCGTTGTTCCAGGTGGGCCACACTATTCAGCAAGCTTCATCTCGGAGTCTCACAGGTGAATTCTTCAGGACAAATACTCACAGCTAATAGAATCACATATTACGTCGAACAAACTTGTTGGATGGTGGACTAGGGAAATCAATCACACCAAGGAACCTGCATGAACTGCGTGTTATGGTTGGTCACTGTCTGCTGGTAGGTACGTCAAACCATTCTGAGGGAATGAGTTAAAGTTCTCTTCGAGCAGAAGAAAGCGAATGAAGGTGCTGTGATATTGCGGGTTGGTAAGAACTTCCTGCACAAACTTTTACCACACGTCGACATAAGTAAATCCCAATTCTGGAGGGGTCAGGTTAAAAGAAGTACAGGTTTACAAGCTAGATGTTGAAAGATTGAACGAGGGAAACTGGGCAGAACTTTTTCGATTGTTGACACTTGGAAATTGGGAGTCACAAATGAATGTCTATCAGTGGCAGGCAGCTCTACGGAGTTGCATGACCGACGGAGTCAAACGCTACTCTCAGGTCAAGGAAAACTGTGATTGCGGGTCTACGGAATGTGCGCATGTGTCCTATTATTTGCTTCAGAGTGAAGAGTTAGTCAATGAAACTACGACTGGGTCGAAAACCGTCTTGGCTCTCACGCATATACTTTTGGCCAGTACTAGGTGATCGGGAGGAGACAAGGCCTGCGAGCAATTTGAAGGTGGTGCTTACCAAACTAATTTATTTACGATTTTCACATGAAAACCTGTCACTTTTGTCGTAAGTTGGTACAACCATCGATTCAAATCAACCCTTAGAAAACCCCTTGTTTGCCTATATCGATCCCAGGAGCTCCGTTAACTCCTATTTGGACAATTCGTCACTATCTTTGAAGAAGGAAGGGGGAGGTCTTTCTGGTTCAGCTGTCTTGTGTCTCCTCAGAAACCGTATCTCCCTAATGATGTCAATTTCGAATGGACCAACGCTATCTACTTGCGATGGCTCAAGTGCAGGAATAAGGGGAAGATCCATTGTGACTGTGGGCCAACTAATCAGCTCCACAAACTGCTCTGTCCAAAGCTCCAAACAAAGATGATGAAAGCAAATTAATTGGCCATCGAATTCCTTAATGACCTCGCTTGCCGTGGACCCGAATTCCCAATCAGTCGACTACTGACCATAGCTGTGGCTGTAGGTTATAGGTCACTTGAGACCTCAGGGGTTTACACATCTCGTTTTCTTGCATCTTCCGGACAGACAAGTTTGCGAATTTCCATAAGATTAAGTGAGATCGAGTACATTCACTTTTTCTGAGGTTTATTTAGCATAGGGTCCCACCTAGCAGCTATCCCTCAATGCAAAGCTTCCCTAATCTGCTCTCAGTATCCGTTCGGATCCTGGGCATTCTGCTGCCTTGATAACTGCGTTGAAGGCTCCGTTAGGAAATGAAGCCGGCTATTATCGTGTGGAATCTTAGAATAATCGAAACCACCGGTGACTTGTGGGAATGTGACCAATGTGAATCCAATGCTGTGAAGCAGAAGGAGGGCGCAAAGTGAATCGATTTCGTTTTTTATGGCACAAACTGGTGTTCGCCGGAGACAGTCTGTGGTTTGGATGAACGTGGATGAGACATTTACCGTTGTCGGTAAGATGGAAGGGGGATTCAGTTGGTGCGTATACAGATAGACAAAAAACAACGAGGTTCCTGTCATCTGTTAATGGAATGTACAAAAGACTCCAACGGAAATGAACATGCATGAATGTTCGTTGGGATCCAGTCCAACGGTGTTTCCTCGGACTAGTCCAAACGTCAGCCCTAATGCGAGCGCTCGAAACCGGATCACCCAACACGCCAAGAGTGAAACGAGATAATTAGGTTTTATCTGGGGTCGGAAGACTGATCACGTAAATGAGATATTGTATTTGCGTTTCTGAGGAGCAGCATACATGTGGTTTAGCCTGGTTGAAGCTTTCCAGCTAGGATAGCTTTTGCTGTACCTGGTTTAACGTGCGCACTTTGGGGGCAGCTAAGTGAAGTGAAAACTTGAGTTTGACAAAGCACCCAAACTACTTCTACTCCCTACACTAATGCTGCCTTCAGATAAACGAATAAACTGTAATATTTTTCTTATGTGATTCGTGTTACTGGAAGATTGGAACTTAGAATGGTTCTGTGTAAGTAGGGTGCTCGAAGCGTTTGGATTATCGACACCAAGTGGCTATCCACACCGCAGAAGGGGTTTTTCTTTGGTAACCGTTACCAAAGCATTTGATTCGCCAGTCTCACGCACAAGGGAGTAGGTGATAATTCAGTAGAGGAGACAATGAGCAGAATATTAGTTATCACAACTAACCAGGCTCGGAGCCATGTGTAGAGAGCCGTTGATTACCCTGCGCGACGACCGATGAAGTGTGGAATTCATTATGCTCGTAACATCCATTGGAGTTACTCGACGAACACTGCAAAGGAGTCCAACCACCAACCGGGAGAACAGTTATTGGTTCTAGAATGAGTCCAAGTAGAATCTCATCTGTTTGGACCAGTTCTTTCACTCATTTTTTCCCATTAAGTTCCCAGCCCAAATCAGTCTCCAACCTCGAGTTCGAGGGGACTACTTCGTCGAACCTATACCTCGCCTCGGTGGTTCCTTCATTCCCTAGTTTCGAGTTGGCCAAAATTAGTACTTTTGACTCGTTTATTTCGAAGCCATATTGAAAAAAGCTTCGAAAGCTTCATTTTTTGTCGCTGGGTATTTGAAAAACCAAGATACTTTACAAATTATAATTTGATTTGGAATATCGTTGTGTATTCTCCCCTACTGCATCATCCGTATCCTGGCAATGTTTCCTGTTAAAAACTCAATTGGAATTTATCACAAAAGCCTTCACACTACTTGCTCATTCTAGCAATTTTAGTTAAGTAAATAAAAAGAACTGGTTACTGGGAAAAAAGTTAACGATTGGAACTGATATTGTGGCTTTGGAGGCAGTCTTTAGTTCATATTTGTGGAAGTGGTTCTCACGTCTGTTTTAAGATGAAAATTGAGAATTTCTCGTTTTTGCCTCACATTAGGCAAGAACAGCTGAATATCTTATTCTGCTCGTCTTTTTTCTGCACATCCGTTTGTCGGTCGTATTATTCAACTTTATTGACACTTCCTTTTAGGCAGTGAATTCCAATTTCTTACGATGGTCGGGGGTGACTCTCTCATTCTTCCTAAGGGTGACCCATCCTTAATGTCTTGGAAACCGTTTAAAATTGAACGTGCATTTCAAACAGATTTTGATGGAAAAATCCCACTCACTATCTTCTCATGTCAGCGGCGTTCCTCCTAAGATGAGAGGACAAAGACAAAGGTCGGGAGAGATCCGTCGGGTCTATTGACTAGTAGGGAGACGAGCAATCCGCGGCTGCGAACCAGCCACGGACAGAGTACAAAAATATACGGCGCTATCATTAGCGATCTCTGTGCCATCCAAATGCACTGAGTGTTCAGGGTGTCTAGCTATATCCGATGGTCGTATGAGTAGCATAGTTGCAGCCATTAGCGGATGGCAGCAATCGCAACGCAACGGCGATGTCCACATTGTTATGGCCATTGCACTGGATACTTAGATCACAAACATTCTATGGCCAGTTGCCATAGCATTACTTAAAGATGGAAGATGTCATCGCAAAAGGTAATGAAATGTTTACGATCTAATTGTCGAACTCCATTATCATGATTTGAAAAGCTCCGGTGATGTACTATCCTGTAAGCTATAGTATTTGATCGAAACATCGGAACAGGACCCCAATCCCCCAACACTCGATTTCAATTTAGGCAACAAAAAGGCACCAGGCCCGTGGATGATCCATGATTTTGAGGGGCAGATGATGACATGGAAATAGAGAATAAAGCGACTGGATGTGCATGAGGTCAACGGTATGCAGCGAGTTCTGATATTTCCTTCTCTCTCGTTGGTTTTCTCTTTGGCTTTGTTTTATAGTTCGACGTGATTTGGTAAATGTTTTGTCTTTTATGTACAGCTTGTTGGAATCATCTAGTGGTTCAAGGTTTTCTGTCATGCATGTATTTGTTGGCCTGATTTGACTTGACTCGTGTCATTTACCAAAAGCCAAATCGCTTGATTATCCTGGAATTCAGGAACATTATTGCTGATGAGCCACTGGCTCTGAAAGCGGTTTCATCCCTAACTTGCCATCAGTCGACTTAGGAACAGTTGGTCGACAGTGTTAGGAAGAGAATTCGGAGCGCGCAATTTCGGAACAGAACTAAAGAGTATGGATCACCAGCTCCGTCTCAGAAAAAACACCTTGTTAAATTCAATAGAAATAATACAACCTATAAAATAACCTCAATTTATGGAGTGAATCATCAAGTGTTGAGAAGTTCCATCGGGACAACAGTTTATCACGTCAGACAGGTTTTAGGCATCGATAAATAACCAAACAACTTCACGATAATAGTGAAATGTGGACGCAATTTAGAGACCAATAATTCGCGTCGAATGACAGAGTTCCTAGGAAAAACCCACCTGTTATGGCAGCGAGAGTAAATCTCGCAAAGGGTGCACGAAAAAGCACCCCATTTCTAAGAAACTCGTTACTGCCAGATTCATTTAACTTGATTTTTTACGGATGTGATGCAAACGTGTGACGATTTTTCTTTCCAGAACCCCGCATAGACGGACTAGAGGTAAATATGTCTCGTGGCCTGCTGATGTTTAGTTATGATGAATACGTGACTGATTCATACTAATTATATATGCGACATCCTACCGATTCACGCGATCACTTTGTTTTCCAGTAAGAGACTACTATATAGTTGGTGATAAGTGCGGCATAATTCGCTTTGTTGCATTGTAATCGCCTACCACGTCCGACAGTGAGGTAATTTCAAAACAAATCGATATTCGATGTTTTGACAAACACACAGCACAGCGCAGGTAAACACGGAGGCACATTGACCGAGATAGATCAGTCAACCATGTGGCTCCTTGCTCCCAGGACGTAAGTACATGCAAACGTAGTTAAAAGACTTTGCAGCAAATGAAAGAATCTACTTGTCGGTATTTTCACTGCAGTGAGTCTAATAAAGTCCAAAGGTTTGAATCCCTGATCCTTCAATCACTTCCTTGATAGATGGTATTTATCGGTAGCCCGGCTCGTTACCCTACCTGACTTATTGAGATCTGATTTGACTCTTTACCAGTCCAGGTTTCATGGTCATGCTTACCGGCTTTCTCCTTCATTGTGCAGCGCGTCCTAGGAGCAATGGGACATGCACCTTCCAGTAAACTCATGCATCAAACATATCATATACAAACTGACTGGAATGGAAATATGCCTGCGAAATAATATTACGCGCATTACCAAGCGGCCAGGACAATTCAGAGATTGAGAAAGATGACCATTGGGCTTTCTAATATACTTTAAACGGCTAACAGCAACAAATCGTACTGTAGTGAGATAAAAAAATTCTAAATTACAGGTCAGTTATTTAGTCTTCCCCTCTCTAGAGATGTCCCTATGTAAGTGGGATTCCTTTTACCGAGGTAGTATCGGAGTCACTTATTAATAAGTATTTTACACCTTTTCATGGTTAGGATTAGTGTCTGAGGCTACGAACAGGCCACACGTCTTGAATACCTCTCCAGATGCTCATTAGGGACCTCTGCTGAGGATGTTTTGCGCATTATCTCATGGTGGAGGTGTATGCAACAAAGTGGGATCCGAAGGGTGCATCTTCTGAGAACTCGGTCAACAGTCCCCATTAATTTGCGTGGTCCTCAGATCGTCTTACCGTCATTTAAGCCCATCCGTCTGGTCAAAGGATCGGGTCGGAACACCTCGGCCTCCGAATCATACCTCAACTTCGGTTTGGTTAATTGGGTAGTGTCAAGCTCAATGACAAGCCATCATTCCGATGGACAACCGAAGTCACAGATGTGCACGATAAAAAGCCGCATTTGTGTGACTTTTTCTGTGGACTGTTTTCTTCTGTGTCTTTTTTTTTACTTCATTGTCTTCCTCGGTGGCCATGATCCAGATACCACATGAGTTGTACATAGATTTGTACAACACACATCTATACATTTTTGGAAACTCTACAGGCCTTAGGATATTGAAACGGCGACGCTACTGCACTGATCTTAAATTTCAGTGAACCTAGCATCTAGAGCGTGGAGTGAGGTTTACCTTTCCCTAATTTACTTAGTTGCCCAAATTGCTGAACCTTGGTTGATTCTTGCAAAACAAATCTAATAATTCATTTGATTTTCAGTTCGTCTACACTTTTGCTGCCCACTGTCAGTTTCATCAACCCCCGGTAAAGACCAACTGGAGACAGATTGCGTGCGTGCACCACTTCATCTAGGACTTTGCCTCGAGTCGGCTTTTCACCCATTGTATATAGTGTAATGCTTCCTCGTAACCGATTGCATTTGAACATATCAGTGGTGTTTTCATAGACATCCCCTGGTGCAGCTATACCGGTAAACATCCGGTGGTCTTTTACAACAAATCCACCAGATGAAACGGATATCTTCAAGGAAATCCAAGCCTTAGGACGTCACAAAGCTTCGGGCTCTGATGACCTTTCTGCAGCTCTGTTTAAAGATGAAAGAATGGGACTAGTAAGAGAATTACAAGTTTTGTTCTTGAAAATCCGGTACTCTGAGAAAGTTCCCTTCTAGTGAGGGAGTCGATTGTTGTCCCCATTTTTACAAAGGGATTGATCAGTGACTACACTAATCATAAGGGTATTATCCTGGTCCCAATAGCGTCAAATCTGCTTTCGCCCGTCATTCTTCGCAGGTTGTACAACATGCGTGAAGGACAAAGGACCAGAAATGTCGGTCAAATCCTCACCCTTCAACATCTGTCAGAGCGCCGTTTTACCTTCTAAAGGCCAACGGTTATCGTATTTCTGGACATTCGTGCAGCCTTTGACTCTGTTGATATGTCTGCACTATGACAATGTACCTGAAAAGTGCGTCGGTCCTCTGAGAATTGTGCCGTCACACGTCAAGTCGGGTTAGGGTCCACGGCCAGCTTTTGCTAGTCTCCGATGTTTCCATTGGAGTGCGGCAAGACTGTCCTATATCCCGTTTCCTTTCAAATTTGTCATAGAAGGTGTTCTAGGGAACGTCTTATTTGGCCTTTTAGACGATGGGATCGAGCTCCTCCCAAGGACCAGAATTTTTGACCTAGAGTTCGCCAATAATATCTCCTTGCTGAGTGATAATGGACAAGCCGTTCAACAAGCGTTAGACTACTTGGCTATTCAGGTATCTATTTGCGATATATGGTTTCTACATTCCAAATTCAAAGTACTTGTTAAAGACTGGTAGAAACCTGTGCCTGCACTCATTTTTCGTGGTGATCGGTCAGAGGTAGTCAGTAGCTTCAGGTACCTCGGGAGCCCTATCACACCTGGCGGAGGTGTTTGGGAGGAGCTCTCATCACGAATTACGAAAGCCAAAGCATCTATTGTGAACAAGGGACACTTGTGGAGCGGTCATGGCATCCCTCTTTCTATAAATTGAAGGCTGTACAATGCCATAATTCGCAATTTTCTGCATTACGGTTATGAGGCGCGAAGTGTTCATGTTCAGACTGCCCGACGAATTTCTGTTTCGACCGAAGATGTCTCCGAAGCATTCCTCGAGTCTGGTGGGAACATCGGGTGAGTAATGACGAGGTGTGTCGTCGTGTGTTTGGTTCAGACATTAGTATTCCAACTGATGTATTCGCACTACATCACCTTCTTTGGTATGGACGAGTACTGCATATGCCTTCCAATCATCTATCTTTCCGTGCTGTTTATGCACGGGCTTGGCACTGCTGGAGGAGGCGACGCGGCGGTCAGACTATGAATTTGAGTAGAGGTATGAATAAGCTAGCTTTGATTTTGGTCTCTATTGGCGATCCCCGCCTTTCTGGTTGGAGCCCAAGGTAGGAGGACTGGTGTCGGTTGGAGACGTTGAGAGACATGACTTAGAACCGATGTCAGTGGGGCGAATGCCGTGTGGCCTGTCTGTAAAACATCCGAAAAACTGCAAAATGTGTGCTGTAAAACTCCATAGAAATGATTGGTTTGTCGTTGTTCATTATTGTTATTTTTTCTATCTTTTTTCCTCTTTTTGTGTAATTTCATTTGTAAGTTGTTGTGTTGGCCCCGTGGTTTTTTTCAGTCCGATGTTATATATATATATATATGTCATGGACATTTCCCACGACTGGTTATAGTGCAAAAATTTACCTCGGTTATATGTAATGCGAAATGAATATGATTGACAGGTCTCATCAAGAAGCAATGCTATTTTTTGAGCATGACAAAATTCGTGACGCTAAACTTTTGCAGGAAAAACATGTTAGATTAAGAGCCGTGTTCAACATCTACTGATACAGTGACTGAGCTCTTGCCGAGTCATGCCGTAATCTTTTTACGATCCTCCATCCGTGAGTGAATGAAACGAATGACTGTTTTTCGTTAACATGTTTGAAACATGAGGGTAGTGAAAAGAACACGTCCCATAGCCTCTAGAATCCACTGCACGCGGGGTTAGGAAGTGGACTGGAACCAAAATCGATGACCCTGAAAGTTGGATTGGGAAATAAGCGTACTCGGTCCCCAACGGTCGGGCGCGGCGGACGAGGCCGAATTGCCGTCTACCAGAAAAGTGATCGCAGCTTGTGTGATTGAAATCTATGATATTTTAGGGGAGGGACATTGTCTTGGTCAATTTGGTCACTGCCCACATTCGTGATCCAGCCGGCTTTAAGGATTAAATTAGGGGAGTAAGAAAATTGCAAACACTTTGTGTGACTGTAAACACATTTTCAGCTAACAGATTCAAATCACCATGTTGAAATTTTGATACCAGATAATTACGGACTCCTGGAATCATTGTTTCAACATCTGTTTGTTTGTCACCAAAGATGAGCTCAATTCTGACGCAAATTCAACCCAAAATCTCAAAGCCCTATGGCCAGAAGTTGCTAACTTTATTGCCCAAGGCAAGTTTACTCGTGACGGACAGTGTGCATTCTGCCTACGATGGAGGTTAGTACATTTCCAATACTGTTGGGTAACTTTTCGATGTTTACCATGTAAACTCAAAAAGTTTTCATCAGCAGTACCGTAGGAAACCAAGTCAGCTGCTCATGAGCGTCACCGTGGCCTAGGTGAGCAATTGCGCATAGATGGCTAAATGTTTGCATCTGGGAACTTTTGTCTTACAGACAGACAAAAAGAAAGCGATACAGCAAAAGAGTGAAAAATCGTCAATTCCTGCCAATTTACCCAAATTTGGCAGAATTTTGAGGATTCAATTCACCTGTTGGAGAATTCAGTGCCGGATAGTGTCATCAAAGGTCGGGGACCCTGATTCATTTATCTCCTGGGATATGATCGAGTATATGTTGGGACAAATAAAGTTAAATAGGCTGGAAAAACATGTTCAGCGGCAAAACCAACACAAGCAAAGAAGAGCAAGCCCTTTCTCAATGAGCATCACAATTTCAAGCGCCATTAATCCAAAATTATAATCAATATAAGATGATAACAGTTTCGAAAAATAGGGTCAGTCGGAGTCAAGGTCGTGTCTTTGTTTTTGCCTATTGTGAGCAACTGTGGATCACGTGGGGGCAGCGTGCGTCACGCGAGCCTGAGTATACAATCAGATAACCGAGAATAACACATAAGATTTGGCTTTCGAAAGGAAAAGTGATGCATTTTAACCCAGTTTTCATCGCATTTATGCATCACGGGTGTGAATGGATGCTGAGTAAAACGGTTTACATACTTGAGTGTGGATTGCTCACTGATAACCATAAGACGATGCGAAAATCTCTGGAGAGCATTCTGAAAATATATGAAATGTCTCTGGTTGCACAATTCGATGGGGTATACAGTTCTAAGAAATAACTGAACCGAGTCAGCATACCCGGTAAGAGGCTACGATCACAAAACCGACCGTTCTTTGTTGAGGTTACTTTTTCCAGTATTTTTGCCCCATTTGACTCACATAGGTTTTTAGTTAAATAATCAATTTCTGATATCTTAGAGTCACTGGGACCACTTGTCCAACCGAATGTCTTATTTTGTTAACCATTTACTTCAACTGACGGATTCTTCGATGGAACGCACTCCTAACACAACCCAAAATATCTAGCTACCTACGAAGAAAAAAAATGGATTCGTTCTTGACTCTGTTTGCGTGGAATCTGGCTGTTCGATAATGTGACCCACATATATGATAGCTTGTAAGGCTGGAATGAATCAAATTAGAAAATGAACCCAGCGAGGTGTAACAAATAACTGTCTAGGATGGTGAGAAGTGAACGTGGGATGGGCGACCGAACAGGGCTTACAATTATGCCAACAATGAAGCATTGCAGTTTCTGGACATTAAAATTCTGGGATATCGTCAATTAAATTGCCACTCGTCAAGGGCTGCACAGACCCCTAGACTGATCATAGTTATGCGCTTCGCGTCTAAATTCTGGTAAAAGCAAAGATTAGCACAATCTTAACGTGTCAGTTCGCTTGTTATTATCGTCAGAACTGTCCTTATTTCAGCGTGATGACAACACTTACAAAAGTCGGCCTGTATAGCGTACCATAACGAGGTGAAATTTAAAGTTCTGCCAGTTTTACGAGGAGTACCACTTAAGTTATGCGCGCAAAGACCATGTCAGGTTTTCTAGCTTCATGATTCGCTGCTTTAGCCGGAAGAGAATGGTGGTGTGCAAAAAGAACCTGCCTGATAGAAAGGGAAATAACTTCACTGCATTTTCTGATGTGAAACGTGAGGTGAAACGTTAGCGACCTAAACACCAAGTTGAACGGTCAAGACTATATAAGAACCGGAGCTAAGACCAATGGCGATATTCACAGGTAGTGGGAACATATATACACATACATATATACGTACGCATAGATGACAAATGCATGAAACATTTCATCAGAAAATATCATCATTAAGTCACCATCTACTGTGAAGTGAACCAGGAATGCTGAACAAACGAAATTTCTTTTTAAAATAGAAAGGTTGTGGCAAGTGTTAATGATTAGAACGACAATACAAGTACTCCTAAAAAACGGATTTTAGCTGTAAGAAAAAACTTGACTAAATAACAAGCAAATGGTCCGGTCCCCAGTGAAGGTCAACCCTTTGATAATGCAACGGTGATAGGAGAATTCTTTTGTTTTACACTATTAGTTAAGTCTAGGAGGTGCGTAAAAATTGCGGAAGAATGGTGATGACGTCTGTGAAAACAGCTTTTAAAGAAAAAGCCTTTTGAAACCTCGGTGTTCTTCAAGGACATCAGGATACGTGTTGTTCTCCAATGGTTAAAATCTAGCCCTTTTCATTTTCCTCTTTGTAGTCGGTGTTATTGGGAAAACCATGGATCCATTCCCATCTAAGCCATTCATCTGGGTAGATGTTATACTTCTGTGGCAGATGAGCTCCAATTCTGAAGAGTTGCTTGCCACAAGCGGTAATCTGCAATCCATCCTTGCCCAACATCCACGGACCAACTCTCACTGGACTGAATATACTGCCTAATGACGGGTGTCTGCCTCTGGGTACTTTGTCAAGGTCGAAGCGGGACTCAGTTTGATGCTTTCACATCCCCTGCTTACCGATTCTTCGCAGACGCCATCATCTTTCTCCGAAAGCAATGCGAAAA
Organism: Fasciolopsis buskii; assembly: GCA_008360955.1. Lineage (NCBI taxonomy): Eukaryota > Metazoa > Platyhelminthes > Trematoda > Plagiorchiida > Fasciolidae > Fasciolopsis > Fasciolopsis buskii. Next base: position 133,030 of record LUCM01000560.1, on the reverse strand, counting down.
CAAGAAAATCGACTGTTGCACGAAACGGCAGTTTTCTTTATAAATGAAGTGACAATGAGCCTTATTCTCAGGAATGAGGACCGGCCAACCAGCAGAGCACGTCCAGGTGTAGAAGGTGACCGGCCGTGGGAGGATTTGAGCCGGTGGACTTCGGGTTGAGACGTCACAAATTTGACCGCTTGGCCACCGCCGTAAACTAGTCCTATTTAACGACGGTTTCTTAAAATCCGTTCCAATTCACGCACTTCTGGATACCACAATGGACGACATCTATCGAAAGTGCTTTGGTAAGGTGACTAAACGTAAACCACGTCCAATCATGAGGTCTTACTTATGGAGTAGATTGTTGTTCCATAATCTGTTAGATTGTCACGCTCAGTTTTCAGCTAGGAGTGAGATGAACACAGTATATTACTGATCATACAGTAGGTCAGAGTCATGTCATTCCTAGTGTCAGCTAACCGATATTTATCGCTGAAAACAATTTTAGTGAAATGACGGGAAATGAGTCCAAACCAAGTGATTATCTGCTAACGAGTGATGTATTTATACGCACAACTAGTCAATCAATACTACCATTTACTAAATAACTTTGTTTTACTCGGCCCTTTCCAAGTTGATTTTCCATAATTTGGGATCGCAACGATCTACGCACTATTGTGCTTTAGATCAAACGTTAAACAATACGAAACTATCGTTTGTTCAGCCATGATTTTATCCAACGGCCACCAAAAGACAAAACACGGTTCATTCATTCAACCTGTACATTATGGGGTGCAAATGAAACCTAAGGTATAAGCCGGTAACGGATAGGCTAATCAAACTATAGTTAATAAATCTGATGAATTGACAGTTTGTGGACTTATTTTGTTTCTGGAATCAATACAAGGTAATTTGCATTCCATAAAATTTCGTCTCGTGAATAAACAATTTGGGATTTTTGTCGGATATGCACTTGCTTGGATATTCACGTTAGAAGTAAACTTGATCAAAACTGAGCAATAGCCATACATGATTTTTCACTGGTAAGCTTATCACCTACTTCGAATAACGGCCGATCAAACAAGTATTGCCTGCCTTATTCATCTTCCGCATAGTGTGTTTCGAAGCCCCAATTACAATGTTACCCCATAGAGAACCCCGTTCGGATTAGACAGATCCGTCCTATCTACGGAGACGTCTGCCTCATAGGGAGTGGTGGGGCCCGCTTATGAGGAATCAAAACCTGGAGAGGAACATTCTTTTGGTCCCTACAAGGCATTCATTAGTCAGGAGCTCGGCATAAGGTGATGGATGGACAAGAGTAACTTTAAGTGGAGGCCCAGGCCTTAGAGAGGCATTAGCCTCAAAATAGGAAAATGGAACTCGTCAAATTCCTTCAGCCACAATGGATCCAATGGGCACTTTGTGAACGGGCGAGGAAATATAAACAGCCTTATGTTTATTCTAATCCGACGATTTTGCCACTGTTTGGTGTCTTATTTGAGGCCGTTCAAGGAAGACGCGCAACGATAGAGACCGTGTATTTTGGCGTGAAGACCTATTTAAGTAAGATATTTTTATCTCCCATCTTTTGTGATCTTTTACTTTCCGCTTCCTTCAATAATGAAGTTGCGAGAGCTAACACTTGCTGGAACAAGGTCGCAGCCAACTGCAAGCTGCCGATTTCGAAAAGAGACTGCAGATTGGAAGACTTTTACCCGAGACCCTAAGACAGTAATGGTCTGATGTTGACAGGTTGCCCAACTTTGGTTTAAGGACCAATAAGAAACCAGACTTCATGTCCTAAATTGCATGTTTATCTAATGGGATTTTTGGTTTTGACGGTGGCAAGAAGTAGCTACGGATCGGAGAATGGGATAACATTTTTCACATTTAAATTGGCCACTCCGGTCCGACAGATAGCGCGTCATCCCGCTTATCAAGCCGACACACTAACGACTGGGCTAGCTGCCTCCTAAGAATTCCTAACGTAATTGACACACTTGACCACCATCCAGCAGTGAATATTACCCTGTTTGAACAAAAATGTCGGCATCTTCCAACACCAACCACTTCCTGAAAGAGGGGCCTTTCAGGAGCAACTGAGGGTACAAGTCTAATGTGGTCAATGTGGGAACTGCGAATCAAGCGACTAAGGGAGGTTTCAGAAGACTGATACTCCTTAAACATTCATTCGGCAAACATTTCGATTTGGATCATGTTTGTAGTCAGATGAAGAGCAGACCGTTCAACTAGACAAGAAATATGGAAATCTGATCATACAGTAGTGAATCAGAATCCCGTATACGGAAGCACCTACGGCAGTTCATCACTAAACACTCGGAGTGGAGACAGCGGTCCACAGGTGAAGTGCTCAAGCCGCTCAGACCGCTCAGACCGCTCAAACCGAAAGTCATTCCCTTAGAGTCAAATGTACAGTCAAGACCAATCGATTAGTAAGACAGATATCTATTAGCGAGGTCAAGGTGGTCAAAAAGGCGTAAGATCGACGAGGATGTCAAACCTATAAATACGGAGGAACAACCCGAACCGTGCCCGCGCTCTGACGATGTCACCCGGATGCCGAGCTCAGAGATCAGAGCTTCACGTAAACCGACAACCTCTGTAAAACAAACGCAGATATTGATGTCTTTCCAACAAATAACTTACCAGAATTTACTTAGGTACCTTGGAGCGGTATTGGACCAAAGTCTTACATTGCGGTCTAAGGTGAAACAATTTGCTGCTAAAATCAGGCGTCTCTTTTATGTTTCGCCTCTTAGATTCCCCCATGTACCCGAGAAGCTTATCAAATATTTTGCTCTTTTGCTGGTTTACCACGTTGGCTCTAAGCATCTTCCGTCATTTTTCTTGGCTTCTTATCAAAGGATATCATATTAATATCTAGAAACCCCATGATTAGTTCCCCCCTTTAGCGGCCTATCCTGACATCTAGGCGTCGAATTCATCATCTACCACCATAAAAATACTTGCCAGAAGCTTCTCATAAAAATACTTCCTGACTCTTGCCACCAATACACAAAAACCCAGTGAAGTGCACTTCTTCCTTTGTTACTCGTTCCTGTTGTAAAGACCTCCAAGCACGGGCGGGAGTATGCAATTGTTCTACTGTTTCTTTTTTTGGTCAGATTCCTGGAAAGCCTTGAAACTGCAACATTTTCACCATGGAGTGAAAATGAATGCACATCCCATGTTTCTAAGCACTTACTGTACAGATTATTTTGTTCATGTTGAGAATGTGTCTTTCGGTTATATAATAGTTGAATATCCGTCCTTCGAATTGCATAAAACGTTTACGTGACTTCGCTTGACTCTAATTACTCTTGCCACTAGTTCGCTGTCTCTCGTTCCCAGTTACTAGGTTGAGCAAAAGCCCAAATTTTTGGTTATTTAACAAAAACGATTTGTTTCTATCGGTTTTCTATGTACAGCACTCATTGACCAGTTTGCTCGGGGATCATATCGGTCCAACTGAATTACTCGTGCGACTTTTCCGCTCAGCTTATTGACTGATGCACCCGAAATCATATTACCCTCTCACTTGAATAACCAATAAATCTATTCGGTATGCACTACTTTTGCAACGGATGAGTTACTTACTTATTGGTTGAAGGCTAGACTAATCCTTCTACCTCTTGGGAATAAAGCCCTAACTTTTCAACTTGCAATCAAATTGTGTTTGGGCGTGTCAAATGGTGATGTGACACAAATATCTTTTGACCATGAGTGTTACAGAGATAACTTCAAATTAAAACGTCTAAACGTAAACATGGAGGACGGCTTTTTAAGCCAATCAATCAGAATCAACGAAACGAATAACCATACGAAGAAGTTTCTCTTGGGCAATTCTCTTTGGGCTTTTGTTTGATTAGGTTAAACGATTTGACCTTTTTAGTACAAAACAACTAAGAAAGGCTGTATCACCACTTTCTCACATTTGCCAACACAAAATCTTATTAATGCCTGTCTCTGATTCCATCTAACTCTTTGAGCGCAGATGATACCTACTGTATGGTACATATAACCCGGCAATTTGTCCCTATCTATCTTAGATCAATGTCCGGCTGTGGTGAAAAGAATTGGGTTGGACAAGTGTCTGGCACCATACTATTGTACTTATCTGATAGTGTTTAGAACAATGACCCGGCGGTTGCTTTTAGAATCATATCAGAGACACAAATATCCTTCAGCGAGGCGTTCTCCAAACGTCTGGTAGCCGCATCCTAAGTTTTGATAATCAGGACTTGGAAGTCTGGATTATGTAGGTGGTGAAATCTTTATCGCTTACTTCCTTTATTAATGAAACAACAATGCACATCAATTTTCAGGAAGGGGGCCGCGGCCAACAGAGGGCCTCCAATTGGGGAAGCTGAAAGGCGGTGGGTGGATTTGAACCCGCGACCTTACCCGTTTGGCCACCGCTGGCAAAGTCACCATGGGCACATGAAGTATTTGTGCACACCTTATTCTGTTCACCTTATCTTTTCTTTCTACCCCGCCTCTGATTCCATTTGTTCGGTTTTACTCTGCCTATTTTGGTACGGTTTGATTTGGACATGTTTTATCCAATAAAGTACTCGGTTGTCACGTCAATATATATGATCAACTCAATATACATCCCATTTTATCTACGCTGTCTTAAACCCCTTATACCCATTAACCTGCGCATCTACATGCTTTTAAGATGATGTCGAAAATAAACTCCTGGCGCCATCAGCCTTTAGGGAGTTGCCGTTTGGAAGTTGGAGCGTAAGAGATAGCCTTGGAGATATCATTTCTCGTTCGGTAGCCTACCTGACCTTTTGCGCTACCATTGTCTCTTTAGATCTCTCTATGCTTAGCAAATTACAACTGTGGCACCAAGTAATTGTGGTAGGGACCAACTAATACATCAATGCAAATCGCTAGGCAGGGGTTTAAACCATATTGTGGATAATTGAAGTGCTTGAGACTCCGATGAAACGCAGTCACTTCTTAGTGATCGAAAGAGAACTGCCAACTGATCAACTAGCCACCAGGAAAATCAATCGAAACGGCCGGATGCTATCGAAATCTAATGAAGCGTACAACATGCCACCGGGTGGTTTGCATTTCACTGTGCAAAAGTTACAGATGCAAACCAGAACAAAAGCCACTGAATGTTGCTAGGCCTGCTGTTGCAAGTTTTGTTCCCAAGAAATTCAGCCTAAACTTGATCAGGTCGATTTGTTACCTTGAGGAAGACCAGAGAGAAGACAGTAAAATAATAAGTTACTTCAAGAGCCGCTTTATTTATCAGTTCATGCCTTCCAAAAAAAAACCTACGATTAACGAGAGGTGTACAGGTATTTTACTCATCAAACTGGTATTGCAAACTCTCATGAACTGAAATGACCCCGGGCCTACCGGGAATTTTATGTTTAGCTGAAAGCACCATCATAGGATGGGTTGAATGTAACCCCTTCGGCCTCTTTTCCCTGTCCGCAACAATGGAATTTTGAAGCAAAGTTTCAGCCAGAATAATGACAAATATGCATACGTTATACGGTCACCTGACTAGTCAGAACAATTACAAAGGCCAGACTTTTGCAATTATTCCATGAGCGGTAAAGTTGCACGTTGACTGAAAACCACAATGCAGGCGTTGCCTTACCCGGACTATATCGGCCAACAGCTTAATCACTTCCCCTGATCCAGATTGTGTTGTTCAGCTTTATTTAAAACATGCTTAAAATATGAATTCACTGGAAGGGGCATGATCCGTAGGCACCAGGGGGGAAGACAGGAAGAAGAGGGTTTGTGATCGTGCCCATGAAACTGTGAGTGGCCTATAACCACGTTGGGTCTCAACTAGCCCTGTCATCTGCCGCTAAAGTGATGAACGGGTCTGGGATTCGAACTTGTGACTTGTTTCTGGTCGATCGATCCTTAATGTGTACTCGACCACTTCCGGTCAAAGCCCCAGTGAATCACACATACGGGTAGTAAAGTTTCCAGTGCTTTATCACGTGAAGTGCTTGCTTTGTGTTGGCAAACATTTAACAGCACATGAGATGGCAGAATATCGAGTCGGCCGGATGCTTTATGGCTTTAGGCACTTAGATATTTGCCAACTATTTTGAAGTCCAGATGTGACCGGTCATCTTGTCTTGGGCGTTCTTTGTGAGCAATCAAATTATTTTATTATCTAGAAAATTGGTAGCTATTCTCACGAAGTTTTGTAATGAAGGATTGCGAACAATTAAACAGATAAGAGAAAACAACCGGACTGAATTTGTTACAACAAAACGACTGATCTTACATGTGTAAATTTGGTGAAATGCTTTTTTAACCCGGTAAACTAACCTTGCTGTTCTACTTTAACTATATGCTCTCAAGCAAACTGTATTTTGCAACAGAACAGCCTGGAGTACACAAAGTATTTTGCATGTCACGTGACGATTTCATTACTCATATAAATGACTTTCTGCTTCTTATGAAATCTTCGTCTCGTAGTGGACCTACAATTCGCAAATGTCGGCTTTTTTCTGTACAAATTAGGACGATCGATATAAACACAATGAGGATTAGTGATTCGGGACAGATTAGCCAGTTTTATTGCAATCATGCATTGGCCCGGACCGCTGAGATCGGGGGCAGATGAGTGAAGAACTAGAACTTAAGCGTACCATTCACGGCCACTATCTCACGGCTGCTTAGAATAAATCCAAGTCTCAATTTTCGGGTTAGAATATGGAAAGACCTGGGTGATTATCACTTGCCTTTATCGTGTAAAATTATCCGTCATGCATGCAAACTATTATTATCGATATCTTAAAAAGAACTAGTTGCTAAGAGAAGGTGCCTTGGATTTGCAGCACGAGTTACTAAGTCGAGAAGATCTGAATCGGATTGCTCTCTCCACTTACCTATCCTTGTATAAATATATATATATATTCGTGTGCATACATATATATTTGTAAATGTATGTTCCTGTGTTTAGCATTTCATCCTGAATAGGATTGAAATTTATCCATCATCTGTTAATAAAGTTTAAAGTAACGAAATGCCAGGGGAAGTACTTGATCGTTTTCTAGATTAATTTACTTTAAAATTGTCAAGCAGGGAAAAGTAGTCACGAAAACCGATCATTACCGATGACTTGTTCAGTCGATTTTTCTGATTGCTGTACAACACAACTTTTATCAGGTTCGAAGGCGATTTCTACATGTAAACAAACCAATAGTGCGGGATTTTTCCCAATGGATGTCACTCGGCACACACGTGATAAGTGGTAATATACGAAGCTAATATACGAAGACATAATACACAGTGATTAATAGTGTGCCGGGAGAGCTCGAGATCGCGGTTTAACGGTTAAGTGAATGTTGCTCATTATCGTGGAAGGTTCCCTCTACCGACAACAAATAGCAGACATCGAATCGGCTTGACCAGTCAAATTTGCACTGCGGACAACTTCTTAAATTCCGACTGGATTAGTGAATAATTAAAAGTGAGCGTCGAGTTATGAGTATTTTTTCCTTCGCCGATTGTCCCTCGGACTGCAATGTCAGCGCACGAACCTCAGGTGTGCCGGTCAATTTTGCACTGTCCGAGCACCACACTCGAATTCTGATCTCGTTACAGTTCATCAGTAGTGCAAATTCACCATAATCGCATTTTAGGTTTTTATCCTAGCCCTGCCACTGTGCTGTCTAGACCATCCGGGCCGATCGGTATTAATGTGCCTGGGTAATTCGAGTGTGGCCAGATAAAGGCTTAGCAATATCACACAAAACATCGAGAGCCAAATTTGGTGCGTGATAAATCCAAATGGAACACAAAATATGCAGGAAGAGCCCACTTTTGCAGTATGTCCTCAAGAGAGTTTGAAAATGTCTGACTGATTTGTAAATGACACTGAGCCTAGACTTTCTCGACAAAATACACCAAGCTGGAATTAAAATTAACCAAATTGAAAAATATTACGCGTAAGAGAATCAAATTCTCCCAATTTCGGTCAGGAAAAAACGCTTATCCACAGTAGATGATGAGCATACATACTTAGTTGTTCATCTATTTACGCCCCAGACCGCCAACTCACTTACCAATTAGGAAGACGCCCAAAGCGCAACCCAATGCAATCAACGGGGCCACAATAACCGGTGTGGTATTTTCCCCGACTGTCACTTGCGTTGGAAGTTGCGTGTCCATGGAAATTTCCCAAGTTTACTTTTGACGTAATTTCAGGTGGGATAGCTTTCGATTTCGTCGTTGTTGTCGCCGTTGTTGTTGTTGTTGTTGATGGTATCGATGTGAGTGGTTCTGCTGTCCTTTTCACGGGTCCCTCCGATCGGCTCGTACAGGCAGAATTGTAACTAGTTTACGGTAAATTGCAACACTCCATTCAGTCAGCTGTTTAGATTACCATTTGGTTCGACAATTGGCGGAATTTTGATGGTTCCGTTCTTCTGATCCGATCCGTGTAAGTATTTGAGAGCACACGTGTGTAGAGCTCCGAGTCAGCAGTCCAACAAGTACCGCAAAATCCTACTACTGCAAACACGTAATGTGTACGATTTCTACGAATGTGCTCTACTGGGGTCTCGAGGTTATCGGAGTTAGTCAGAACGCATGTTTACGTGTCCTTGTTTGTGCACGCGCTTTCGTGTGTATCTGTCTGAGTGGTTGAGCATGCGTTCACTAGTTCCGCGGGTTGTTTGTCTACCTATTTGCCTGTCTATCTATCTGTCAATTGGATACCTCTCGATGAGATCAGTTATGTATGACAGCGGCATTTTCACAGCTACTTCGCCTGTGGTTGCGTTAGCGCGGGTGTGCAAGTGACATCAGAAGGGTTCACAGTCAAGTACAAATGTGCACAAACGCACAAAAACAGCAGAAAATTAGATATCCAACCGGATCTAAATCCGGAATAAAATGCCAATTCCCCGGGGACCTCAAAGAATGATAAACTTCTCTAAGCTGTCGGTATTTTTAGCTAAACTGAAGTTACCTGATGATCTACTTCGCAAATGGCCATCGTGCATTTTGGGATTAGTCGCTCATATCAAATTGGGATTCAGTTCAAATTACCAATTATTCGTGCAACCAAATTTCGCCATGCAATCCCATTAGGAGACATTTGATCCGGTGTAGTTATTGTTGCACACTTATGGGAATTCGCATTCTATGGAGTCCATACCGTAGAACGTGCATATTCCTCTTTGAACAGCAAAATTAATCTTGACGTTCAGTTCGTGTTATGGTAGTAGTAAACAGACCCAATTAAGTTTCTTCTCTTCTACTCAGAACTTGCAATTCTCACCCAGTGATTCTATTATTCCACATTTTTGGTATTCGTCTCGCCATGGAACCATTCCTTAATGTTTAAAATCTCTTAGAGTATGGGGGAATCCCGAGAAACAGATCTGACAAGTATCGATCTATTAACTGCTAACTGGTTTATCCAAAGATTTTCCCAAAAATTGCTTCTTAATCGTATTTTAACTGAAGTTAGAACCCATGGTATCGTGCAGTTTTTTACAGGCCCTCGGTGTCCACATTTAGTGCTATGCTTTGGATTGTTTATTCCGTTGCTCCTAGTCTGGTTGAAGGACCTCACAAAGGAAGGCTTGTTTTTCTTGATTACTGACCCTGTTGTCTTCCTCGACCGCCGTATCCCACCTCAGATCCACCAAAATTAGCACTGATCCAAACTATTTGAATGATCCTCAGTTTTGTACACTTGCCTTGAGAAAGACTACCCACGGTAGTCGAAACGTGGGCGCATTACATCTAGCAACAACACTGCGTTATTAACATTATATCATTCACTACTCTCAGTTTACTTATTTCGGCAAGAATAGATCCTTACTCATTTCACTTACCTCAGACAGTTTCCAACGGTAATTTCGATCTCCACTGTTTTTCAGTCCTTCATTAGACATGCGCTCTATTTCCTGGGTTTCTTTGGTTGCGAATTTTCTGATGATTTCGTTTTTGGTTGTCTTCGCACTGCTGAAGGCAGTTTTAGTAATCTACAAGAAATTCCAGTTAAACTCAGAGGTTGATCGAAGACGTTGCTTGGGCGGTACCTCTTTCCCAATGAGGCTGGATCATCTGGTGATCAGTGAAACTTTGAACCGAAATAGAAAACTGATTTCGGCATCATGTATGACACCGTTCTCTTAACGCGATTCCTTGGACTGAACTACCATACAAGAGATTAGTTACTGCATGAAGGTTATACCACCACGGTTTTTTTCTATTTTTTTTCGACCGTCGCTGGTCAGGTGGATCGAGCATCTGTTACCCACAAAGATCAGAGGTTTGAATCCCAGGCCCTTTGGTCACTTATGTGGTAGGCAGAAATTTGTTGTCATCCTGTCCGTAACCACGCATGATAACTTATTGGTACCTAGTGTGATCACGTGCTATTCCCTTTTTTAGTGTTATGATTGTCGTTCACCGGTCCCTCAACTGCGCAATGGCTCCCAAAAACCCTTTGTTATTCCCCTTCAGCTAGATTCATATTTCATTTAAATGTTCAAAAAAAAATACTCAAAGTTGCTATCCATATTTTAATGCCTGTCAGGAATTTACCATGCGAACAGCAGGCATGTTCCAGCTTAAGTCGTCATTCTTGTTGTGAGACAGCAACTAACCGGCCGGCAATTCTGCCTGTCGAGTTTCAAACCAAATACGTTTACCTAAACTAAGAATCAACTTGAGGGATAAAGTCTGCTATGTATCATGCCTTTGGGTAAGTACGACGTTCTCTAAAAACGTAGAGCTTTTTGGTCGTTATCAATCTGTAAGGGGTAAGACATTTGCAAAACATTTGTTCAAAGATAGATTTACAGAAAATCGGGAATCCAAAATACTTAGCACGAAGTCCGAACCGAGAGTTGAACTCGAATTGCACGGTCAATAGTGGAAAACCGTAGTTACTAGACCATCCGGGAGATGATCAGATGGTTATCATCGTAACAAGGTCAAAGTTTCGAAATCCAGATCCCCCAGTCACTTCGGTGATAGAGGGCTAATCTTTGTCGTTCGACTAGCTGCCGCAAATGACCTATTGAGGTCTCTTACTGTTCGATAGCATTCCAGATATTAGGGTCATATTTGTTAGTGTTGTTCCCGTGCGTGGTCAGCCGAGGCAGTTGTAGGGTTTGTTCTCGCCTTTGTAATCAATAATGGTGCATGTAATAACTGAGGGAGTCAGTGCGGCTAGTAGTCATCCTGTCAACGGGTGTTTGACGTGCACAACAGATTTCGCCGTTTTCGCCGGGGTTCTGAGTCTCAGCGGGTTCCAATCGAAATAAATCTTCGATCGTGATTTGAAGTGGCATAGCAAGTGTTGCTGGAACAGCTTAGGTCTTCAAGTGATTGAGGTTTGAAGTTTTTCCAAACGCGGTCTTACAATTACTTATTTGTAATATGAAAATAAAATTTGTGTTTTGGAGCTGGTAATTTTTCCACCGGCGACATTTTCTACAAAGTTAGCAATGTGAAACGATGCTCAGAGAGGAACAATTTGTACACATGGGACCAAAGATGTCAAGCAGAGTTAACAATTTCAACAGCAAATTTTCTCGGGACAATACAAGCAACTAATTACTGAAATTTATTGTAATCGACTGCAGAGCCACAATCACTGTTTACCTCTTCCATTTGAGGTTATATTTGTACAAGCTTGTAGTCAAAACATGGCCATCTTGGTCCGTCTTATTTTACTTAACCGTTTTTCCAAATGTCTCTCGTCATCAATCAGAAAACGCCAGTGAACGAAAAAAATGATATCTTTTCTCCAAAAAGTTTAAATTGTGTCGGATATTCTGGGAAGTCACCCACTGGCGATCAAAGTGACGAGAGTAACCCATCTTTTTCCTGGAAGACGGAAAACTTAATTGTCCCTATCGATCGCGTTCTTTTATTGAATAGATTTATTCATACAATGAGTGTGAACAGTTTAAAATCAGTCATATCCTTGGAACAATTCTATACACATTGATAGTTCATTTAATATTGTCAAATTGTTCACTAAATTCAATGCAAACAATGGAAGCAACTGGATGTTTGGGGTCTGCAGGAAGAGACTTCATCAAGATAAAAGTTCGAAGATACAATGAGGACGAAAACACTGGAACTTGACCGTTGCTGAAATTAACAGAAAATAGCCCGGACAAATTCCATCATTTCGGACTGAGATTACTCATTTATCGTGGCAAATTAACACCCATGAGGGGAGAATTGAGTAAAACACGAACGGGAACAGTTTTACCGAATGACTTGCCTGACAAACCGAATCGAAGGCGTCTGTCGCGGTGGACAATATCAGATCGGATTCTCTCACTGTTCTCTCTTGAAATATGTAACAAACAGCATTTCCGTGCGCCGAGGTCTGTCGTCTTCCGTTTCGTCAAATTATCTATATTGATCTCAGTTCCACTACCCAGGTTAAATAAAGAGGAGTGTTGTATTAGACTCAGAAACCAGCATTCGTGCACACACACACACACACGCACGCACACAAGCACGCACACACTCACCACATCTCTCATCTTCCGTATAACACCAAAACAAATTGCTGCGATGGTTTGCACTGATACACAAAAAAACAAGGAGCTTTGCACGAGCCATCTTTGTTGGTACTTCACACCCTTCTCATCAAAGTTTCGCTTTTAGTCAATCTTTCATTTCAACTCAGCACAGTGTAAATACCTTACCAGTAGATTATTTCTTTACGAGTTCTTATATGTTCCCTAGGCGGAGACGACCCTGTCTCAGTTGGGAACTTGCTGTGTTTAGCAAATTTACCACTATTCGATAGCAGTTTATCAGTGAATTACCTTGCGTAACAACTACTGTTAAAAGTATTTGTCTTGAAAGTAATGATGCAAATATCTTTACATTTTATGAAATGCTCATGATTCTTTGCTTGGATAATCAATTTGTCAAGCTCTGGTCACAACTTCCACCCGGCGGTCCTACCCTATTCGTCCGTAAATTTATACTCACTCTAGGTAACTGTTTCCTTCCCAGGTCAGTTGTTGTCCAGCTAAGTTGACCTAGTTATCACGATCCACTTTGACGGTTTCACGAAAGAAAGATAACTGACCGGGACCCATATAACCAATCAATTAGATGCAACTTGCCTACGATTACTCTTTATAACGTGTTTATTCCTGTTCGTTTGGTGGCTCTATTCCTTCAAAGCATCCTGGGACAAATCATTTAGGTCTAATCTCCAATCGGATAGGATTTTTACATCTAGGTCGAAGCTATTCTTTTCAAATTAATAGAGTGGGAAATTTACCAATTATTTCTTTCAGACAGTGTTGATTTTGCGAACCAGAATAAAGTGAAAAAATTTCCTAGTAACGGTCTCGACCTCATGATTCATGAGCGTGGTCTAGTTAAATGAAAACGCAGTTTTACACTTCGATTTGTTTAAACGTGATCAGACGGTCTTATCCTTTGGCTACACGCAATCTAATCGCTGCGTTTTATCGAATTATATGTTACGCGGGTTTCAGTTTCGATCAACTTTTTCACTTTGGAAATGACCTAACTTTGATAATTCATGGATTAGGGTATCTCCGCAATTAGTGGAACGTGGTTGGTTTAGTTCCTTTTCGCAAGATCGATATATCATCCTGAACAGTGCAAGATGGGATTTGGAATCGGTGCAGCACACCAGGTTCCTCGTCTCACCGAGGAACATCGGCAATCAAACAGATTTTCCTCGTTATGCCTGTTCACTGGGTTCTGTCTGTACACGGGAAAAATATCTCGGGCTGCAATGGAAGCAGAGCAAAATGTTGATTGACAGTATCAAATGTTCGGTTCATTACGTACACTGCATCCCACTGAACAGGACAGATGGAAGACGGTTGATGATCGAATGGATAAGTCTCTGTTACCGTAATTGCAGCGGTTCTAACCCCAGGTCCGCCGTTTGCTTTCGTGGTTCTGTGACACCCCAATTTTCAAGGTCGTAGCTGTCGATTGCCCCTTTGCTGGTGTAGTGGGTTCCGCAGCTATGGGACATGCTGCTTTCGTTGGACTTATACATGAAGCCTGGCATAATGAATAATGGTAAAAGTTGTCGTTTTGCAAGGAGTGCGTCATAGTTTTCCATGGAGAATATCCACACATTTGTGCAGCCCTAGAAATACTGATAATAAGCTGAATATTTCTAGGCACTTAACAAAAAGTACGACAGAACTAGTGTGAAAGAGACTCGGAAATCTATTGCTCAACCTAAAATAAGGCTTGACCTTGTTGAAAGATCCGCAGACACAAGTGAGCGTTGATCCCGGTTTCCATCATGATCTTACGGATCCGATCACGCAGATATGACCTACTGATTGTCGCGTGACAAACAATCAGGATTGAATTGGTTGGCGATGGATCAATGATGAGCCACTATCGTTCGCCATTGAATTGCAACATTAAGTACTGTTTAACTGTGAGCAGTTGTCATCGCTATCCATTGTAACTAGGTCATAAGGACAACAACGAGCGAAGAAGCTTAAAAAGATCGTCTTAAGGTATAGATTTCTTTCAACGAGGATACACAACGTGGTATTCAACAGGACATTGAAAAATGCAAATATGCCACAGATATTCCCACTGATGAGTGTCTAACCGGACTAGCCGAATGATCAAGAAAGAAAGTGACCGTCAGCGGTGGAAGTCCGAATGCGAATGATGGCCAGGGGTTTATTTATCAAACTGGCGATATTCATTTACGAACACCAAAATGTTCACCCGCTTTGCACTCTGTTCAGGGTAGAAGCACGAACTTGACGAGTGTATTTTGGGCTAGAACCATACGACTCCTCTGCTTTGCTGTTACCATCATCCGAGACCCTGTTGTGATAGCTATGTTCTCACTTAGTGAGAAGTAATAATGAATTCTCATATTACCCAATGACAACCGGATATTTATGCCGTTAAATAATGGGACAGTAAGTTAAGTTTCTAAATATCAATTCTCTAGGATCCAGTCACGAATACTCTTAATCAATGCACTACATGACTTTGTGGAAACAAGGATATGCTGATTGCAAAGTGTAAGGTCAGATAGTTCAGATTTTCTTTTAATTTCTAAAGGGAGTTCTAAATTCTATATATTTTTAATCAGCAAAGTCCGATTCTTATGAAACAAGTGATTTTTGGGTAGATCGAATTATGCTTCGCACGATCAGATCTTACATTTTAAATCGGTTTCGGATAAGATAGTCTTCCTCGTCATCTATAAATTGCTTGGACTTTACGGAGTTCCCTTACCGACCAGTTTTTTCAGAAGCCTCCCAATCAGAACGTTTGTCGTGGCATGTTCTTAGCAGCAAAAATCAAACTTTTCATTTACCTACTTGATTTTGTTTGGAAATAACTAAACTCAGGCAACACAGTCTGTGCATGTCTGAAACGTTGATCGCGAAAATTCTTAAAAAGACAGTGTTCCGGACCCCGTGGCTAGTTTTTTAATGGTAGTTCACAGTGAATTTCGACACGACAGCTCATTCAGCACAAATTGAGCAGATCGCCAAAGAAAGAATTAATTAACTAATTAATTAATTAAGTAATATATTGTGGTATTGCATTTTCTTGCAACCGGTCCGTTTTTTAGCTGGCACAATGCGATCCGCACATTGAGTTGTTGGAGAAATTAAGATTGTGATCACTCGTGTGACTCGTTGGATTCTAGGCCAAACGTTAATCATATGCCAGTCAGTGGAACGTTTGTCTGTGCTTTCTTTCTGTCGTCATTTTATGATGCAATCAATTTTTATTTCGGGATTTTGTAAACATTTTTATCAAGTGATCCTTGGTAGTATTTCTTCAATAGAAGGAAATAAGCACTACCAGACCATGCTGCTTCTGTGCTCACACATACACACACGCACACGCACGCACAAGCACACACGCATGCACCTATTTCGAATCTCACACACACGCACGCAACGTTCCTGATGAATGGTCCCATTCCGTAAAGACATGTTGTCAATCGTTTTGAGCTTGTTCCCTAGCTGGGTCCATTTGTGGGATAGTAATTGCTTCCGGCAAATTTCTCACACGTTTAAAGAAGCTTTTCACGTGTTTGCGATGCGCGTGAATCGAGTAGGTTTAATGCTCTCTCTCTGTTTTCGTTCCGATCAGATACAATCAAGAACACAGAAAACGGCGTATTTGGGTTAATGACTTTTGCACTAAAGATTCTGGATATGCATGACCTCAAATAGACAACACACGGTGAGGACGCAATTCTATCTGGTTCTCACAAACAGCTTCGTTGAGAAACTTTTCACTTGAACCATGAGCATCGGTCGCAATTATTTGACTGATTTTGAAAATGTTCCATGTAAATGCGGTTTTTGTCCTCGAATTGCATATCGCCAACGATGCGAGCAATTTGACGAGATACAGTTTGGATGCAGAAAAGGTTGATTATGATCACAAATCAAACCGTTGAATTGCTAGATGTTTGAGCTAATCATATTGGGAGAAACGGGCGTGTTCGACTGTAAAGTAAATTGTAAAACCAGGTTACGACTAACCTGATTCACATGTACCGACTGTTAATGGAATCAAATTGGGTGCCGAGCTACCGGTCAGTGGAATATTCACTTGGACAATTATTTGTCTATTTGAATCCAGGACTAAGTGACTAGTTGATTTATTTTACCTCGAACTACACATCAGGCGGACCGTACCTGGTTGACATGCCTGAACAGAAAAAGCATATTCAGTTGGAAGGCCTTTTTCCACGTAAAATGCTGACTGTTTCGAGCGTTCAGCCCTGCTGGGGAGAGGTTCTTACCCAGTCCGGAAAAACACCGAGTCCCTCGGCATAGGTAACGATGAAGATTGATTGACTAACCGAAAAATTGTGCACTTTTTACTTTCTGATCCTTCTTTTTGTGCTTGTTTTGCATAGGTGCAGCACACGGGAAACATGCTTACGTATGCCTGCGTAAATATAATCATTAATATGTCTATGAATAAGAAGGGATTCTTAGTGGCACACGGCCGGTTCCGCGGTTCTTTCGATTTACGTGACAAACGTAGCCCGGTGCACTTCCTCTAATTCTACACAGCTGAACATGCCATTTGTTATATATATATATATACATATATATATATATACAGTAAGTAGTATTTGGATGAGCGAACAAAACTTCACCGGGAGCACAAGACCGGTTTCGCGGTTAATGTCGCTCGTCAGGTATGCGTACCCGGTGCTCTCTTGTCCAAACATCCACATACTTGTACACTCCAAATTCATATGTCTGATCAGAATCGAATCTGTCGCATCAGGAGTGTGTATGGAAGTTCTTCGTCGAAGAGTCCACAGAAGAACCACAACTGTGATTCGTTGATAATTCTCTGTCAGTTGGGCTGAGCCAACCTTAGGAAAGAGGGCAGAATGCCACCAGAATATAAATATGTATATAAAGAAATTGTAAGTAGTACCTGGATGAGTGAACAGAATTGGCTCGGTAAACATTATATATATATACTTCACCAAGTTCTTTCAACAACGCTCCATCCACACTAAGAATTGGAGCTCGTTAACTATACAGTTAGTCAAAGAACTCCTCATCTTCTGTAATGCTGGATACTTAGTTTCGCTCGCCACGGGGAACCACACAGTAAAATCAATCTGAGGGTTGCTAGCAGCTTGCCCAGGTGAGCATCTGTAATTGGGGGTAGACACACAGTCACCCACTGAAGCCGCATTTCATTGTCCCAAGATGTGACACACTAAGAAGCGAGTTGGAGAGTACCGGCCGCGAAACAGGCCATCTCCACCTACTAGGTATTTGGTAAGTGTAAGTTGCAGGATAGCCCATGGGAATCAAATTCATACCACCAAATTACATTTACTACGTACATGTAACTACATTATTTGTCAATTTTCGAAAAACCAGTTGCAAGTATGTAATAATCTTTCGTACAGCTCACAAATCAATCGCCAAATTTTACAGTACAGTAAAAACCTCGAGGACCCATGTTTGATTTATTCTGAGCTGATGGCTTACTATTGCGTTCTGATTGGTAGACCAGACACCTGACCCTGTTCCATCAGCGTACCAACCGGACGGCTATGTGTGTACAGAATGATCACGTCGAATGACGACCTAGATTTTCTCGTGACCACCAGTGCACTATTTACTCTGTTAATGATCACAAGACTGACAAATGAGCCAGGGTAATCACGTGTCATTCTAACAAGGATGGTAAAAATGTGAAACCAAACTAATTTGCACAGGTTGTCAGCACGTTATCCAGATATAGCCCAAAAAAGTGACAGAAAGGTCGGATCCGACGAGAAGAACCCCAGGGAAATTAAGCTTAGGCGTGCACGATGAATGATTACCATTGATCGATCTGGGGGAAATGCCTTTCTGAACAGCAGCACGGGAAATGCATAATTCAGTCAAACTGATTGGAGCTTACTGAATCACTCCTGGATGCAAAACGGAGGGTGTCACGTGATATGTGGGGCCAAAATGACGTAAATGTACTGTGTATCCAATTTACGGAAACACCGAGGTAATGGTGAAACAAAAAAGTAAAATTATTCGCTAAATAAAGTTGGATTGTTTTAATAAATTCCGGAATGCAGACTAAACTGCCGAAATGAAAATGACCAGGGGACTGACCTTTCGCGGATATAGTCCATTACTTTTTCTTCAAAATTTTTCCACACCTTTCCAGCAGATAACCATTTTAAGTGAAGCCGTGACGACAAGACATTCGTCGAGCAGTGTTTTGAGGAGAGTCCACTCTGCCGAGTAAGACAGTTGAAGGTATGTAAAAATAAGATTGGATGTACTCAAAGATAACCATAGAAAAAATGGCATAGCATATGGCCAGTGTAATAAGACATGCAATGCACCTAATAAAATGAGATTTCCAGCTCGAATACATCAAACCCTGAATGTCTAGTTTTCCAGAAGTGCAACTCGTATTAAGTCCTGATTTCGACTCAGCTGAAATTCTTTATGCCTTTTTGCTGGGCAGATCAACCAATATAGTGGTTTTACCGCTTAAAAGCTCCCCTCCAGAGTAAATGTCTTAAAGTGTACCACTTCATCACTCTGTTTGTTCACAGAGTATAACGGCAACATATTAATCGGCCCAATTTTTCGCCTTAATCCTATCCAACGTTTTTTCGAATAAGGGTCACTGAGTCCATGTACGAGCCTTACCATTACTGCCTACCGCTGCCATATTTCTGAGTGGTCACAGGTTGTATCCTATCTACACAACAATACCAACTGACTCTAACCAGACTTATTTATGAGAGATTCATGACTACACGGGCGTTCTTCTAGTCGGATCTGCCCCGTGTGTAAGGCTATCCGGCAGAATGGGCAAAAAGGTGTTCTTTAGCTTGACCTATGATCGGTGGAACGAGAGCGAACATCTGATTCGATTTGGTTTGTGTCATGCAATGCATTCCAACTGGAACGCTACCTCAGTTCAAACGTTTAACGCCACTACTACGTGGTAGACTCGGGTTCATTGATGTATAACTTGAGCAGATGGGGTAAAAATGGTTGTCTGAGGAGGGCAGTTCACTCTCTGCCTTCCTTCTGCTATGATTGCATTGCAAACCATAAATCAATAGGCATTGATCTGTTCCCTTATTTGACTATGCACTGTATTCCTCACGGTTTCAGATTCGAACAAGCGATATGAGTCGGAAATCTATGCTGCATGTAGGTTGTTATAGGTTCACTTACTTGCCCATCCAAGGGGAAGTGAGCCAACGATTCAGGAATCGCTAGTAACATTTATCAATTAATTTTAAAATGAAAAAGAACCAACGGCCTTCGCTCTGTCTCACTGTCGGAAGCAAATTATCAATAAATTACAGCAACGATTTAACTTAGACCCAATTTAGGGAAACTAAAATCCACTGACAGCATGGGACAATGTGGTTGAAACCAACGGGTCAGTGTGTGGGTTGAATCTGAACAAGTACACGACTTCTCTCGGATTAGTCAGATTGCAAATTGCGGGAATACCGCGATTGGCTTTCAAATGACCATGTGGTAACGAAAAAACGCTACTGCGATTCTGGACTTCGTTTATTGTTTGCTTGCTTTATTCGCAAAAGTTGACAATACAAGCATTGGAGTTAGAATTTCATTTCAGCATTTGCTAAATCGATGAAAATCCCTATTCGCACAAAAGCAGAAACAGACATTTGAACACTGCTATACCATTCGACACAAGGGTTGAGCTATGGTGATGAACTGATGAGGCTTCAAATGATTGTTGTGGGTTGTACTTATTTGCAACATTTTATTATGTCACTAATTCCAGTTGCTTTACTTTCATACGGCAAAACTCAAATCAGTCTCCCTATTGAGTAATGTCCAAGTTGGTGGATTATTTTTTGTCATTCATTTCGTACTTTTTTTTACCGGGAGTGTCGCCCAAGCTGTCTTGTCAACCGGAGAAGTTGGTTCCTCAAGGAAGAATTGGAAAAGGCTATGTTCCGATACAAACTTGATCATGTGTGTTCCTGCCTCTGCTGGTCGTCGTTGGCTGAGTTTAAGAAAATATGAATCCATCAATGTTGTTAGGTAGTTTGGCTCAACGCGTAATCTGTTCCGACCTGATAATCGAGAGATTTTGATAGCAGCAGGCAGAATGTTTGTTTGTGCATGTATACATGTGTACAGTGCGGCCCCATTAATTCAGCCTTCCTGATTCCATTAGAGCCGGGAAACGTGACCAAAAAGCGATTCTACATATGCTGACTGGAAATTTCTAGTGCGTGAAATATTCAAGAGGAACGGCACGAAGAAGTCACATGATACTTGTTAGGTTTGTCTGTACAACGCTTGCAACCGTGCAGCCAATCACTATTGATACGTTGATCTGATCGAAAATCAACACTGGACTGTAATCAGTAAATTCGTTGGTCCAGAAAACGAATATTTTAAAATCGATTAGATCGTTTGTTACAAATGGGGAGCGAACCACGGAGGCAGAAGATAACAGTTTACTCATAACCTTTCGAGGAAAGTCAGATACCGGGTTGACAATAGTAATTTTTTATGTTTGCAAAGTTCGATTATTATTTCTTCTATCACGGTAGTGCTTTCACGAAAACGATTGTCCAACTGCGTGATACTCTCCGTCTTGTCCCAAATTCAATTCCGACCATAGAGAAAGATACAAATTGCAGATTCAGTTTACCTAGTCTGTGAAATTCTTGTTCAGACATCGCGTAGTTTTAACACGGTTGAACTACCTCACTAATGGGTGCAGTAGAAGGAGCACGCACCATAGCGGCCAGGGCTCACTATATTGCGAGATGGAGAACAGGCATTCCCTAGCCTGAAGCTTGAAGGCGTATGTTCTCTCAGCTGAGAAGTTCAAACTCAAACATTTCAGCTCCGATCTAGGTGATCTTAGGGGAATGTCTGCCTGCCTTCTTCCGCTTATCCTGGTTCCTTTTTTATCTGTTCCTAGGTGCCGATAGGCTGGTTTGAGTGAAAGAGTTAGACGAGATACGGTGGCCAGTGGCCTTTTTGACTTCCACCCACGCGTGACTCATATGCTTTGCTTGAATTCTTGTTAGACAAAGCACCGATAAGAAGCAACACCGAGACATCATTGCGGAACAACAGAAAACGAGCTGTCCTAGGAAGTGTCGGCGAGACAACTCACCTCCATGAAGTCGAGGTAGATCATGTGCCAGCGACTACTCTAAAGACGGTTCTGTTGAAAAGCAGGGAACAAACACAAAACAGAACAGAAATCGAGCCACCGTCAGCCATCAGACTGATTACGAAGACAGCGAAATGCACTGCACTGGAGACAGGGAAACATCACCGACACAATTTCAGGGACGCTAGTTGTCGACGAAGACACATTGGGCCTTCCACCTGGAGTCGACCCAAAAAGACAGAGAAGGACACGGATTCCATTTCGAAAATGGAAATATTGACTCTCGACGACATGCAAAGCATTCATTGAAGTTTCCTGAGGATTGCCGGTCTTCATAGATAAAACCATATAGCCCTGAACCACATTTACTTGCCAACATGATTGAAGAACCAACCTGCATACACCAGCAGGAGAATTAGCCGCTTGCGTTAAAGAACAAAGGCAAATGGCTGGCACATCTACCCTGTCTACCTCAACCAAATTGGCAAGTCGATGCCCAAGGTAATGGGGTGGCCAATATAAGCTGATGGAAGCAAGCAAGCATTTGCCATGACCGTCTAACATTGATGCTGTCACCTAGATTAGTAGTCAGAAGTTTGCAATCTAGTCGCCCAACCCAGCGGATAAACCAATGCTATCCAAGTGAACCAGTTATGAGAAGGAACATTACCCTTTAACCTGCCATATAAATATATTTAATAGACATATCTGTCTGCATCCTAATTATATTGTCTGGAATCCCCAACCTTGACTTATTTTTCCCTGCCTGTTAGTCGGTTGTTTTTATTTCACCGCACGAGTGTTTCCTCTCACTAATCTCCATCGGGCCACTCTCTTTGTCTCGTCGAAATGTGTCAGCAGCCAACATGTCTAAACTACTTTCACCCGTCGGGTTAAAAATTAGAATTCGTTACTGTGGCCTGGTAACTTGTTTGGTCAAACTGAGCGACAAAATTTGTTGACATCTACCAGTTTCGTTGTTTGTCAAACGTTCCAGGCTGTTATCACTGAAGTTGAGGTTCGCGTGGGCTTCTTTTCGTGTATGTGCTTGGTTTAGAGAGTAATTAAGAGTTCAGTGGATTAGCACATTACAGAATCTGTTCGACCTTGAGCTGCGCTGTTCTACTGAGTGGCAAACTTTGACGATTGCTACACATTTGTCCGATGCCAATGACCGTTTTACGAGAAAGCGCGCTTGGATACAATCGGACTGGTGAAAGTCTTCGAAAGTACTGTGCGCACACGCCACCTACTGGCTTAGAATTGCCAACATAAGCATACAACTCCGAAATTTCAGCACATCAGGATATGTTCCTTTATTTGAAAAATTATTTGATATCAAGCATTGGAAAGAGAATAAACGAATTGTTACATCATTTTTCCGTTTCACTTGCCACATCATTATAGTACATTTTGGAAACATTTGACTGTAGCTGCGCTGATCACTGTCGAATAAGAGAAATCTAGAATTCATTGCCTTATAAGCTGAAACCATAGATTGTATAACAGACATGATCACCTTATGGTTTAATTTTCTAAAAAACAAATCTAATTTTTGGATACTCCGATTCAAATGGTGTACTTTGTCAAGTTTCTTATACATTCAGGTCAAATATGATGTCTGGAACTGAACTGGCAATATTATTGTGTGTCATTGTCTGTTCAATGTTTTTCTTGTGATATTTGCTCATCATTTTCGCACTAACTCCTCATCCCCTTGTCGTCTCTACCCCAACGACTCTCCGCCCCCTCCCTACCGAGGCCCAGTGTTCAGTGTAGTTGGACTTATTGTCTCGGTTGCTGTCACATTTCGGGAAAATCATACTCACCTTTTAGGTGTCTGTCTGTAAACCAGTAAGATGTGTTCAAACAAGGTCGAAGAGTCTTGAATGTGTGACAAACAGATGCTTCCATTGATATTTGGCCAATAACTAATGATCATTGTTCCATTTTGATTCTGCCAAATGAACGTATTTTAACTAGACTGTCTGATCGATATCGACTATGCATTAATTCAAACAGTCGCATTCTGTGAATGACGGTCGGAGTAGAACTGCGTGCTGGCGTAAACCAATTCCCAGTTCATGCTTGTTCACTGTGTATTATGAAAGCCAGAACAGAAAACAAACAATTCAGTTTTCAAGTGCTACTTTGATTAGCATTTGAGGTATGGATTCAATGTTCGTTCAGACTGTTTTCTTCCTAATCCAATTGAAGCAAATATCTGAGATGTAAAAGCCTTATGGGAGTTAGCCGAATCTGAGTGGTTAGCATATAACAGCTTACGGTTTTTCAAATGCAGATTCCTATGGGAATTCTCGCTGTGTATCGAAGATTACCAGGCAGACAGCTCCCAGGATCCCAATAGACCATAGACGAAGGTCGTCGCTAAGAGAAATCGATGAGCCTGCGTGTTCTTGGGGAGCAGAAAACTTAAATTTACTTGTCTACCAAAATAACAAATCTGTTAACCATAACATTTTTGTCAAGTGTTTACTTTGTGACTGTGCCGATCAGTAATAGGCTTGCATACAAATCGTAAGTGAACTGAAGGTGCAATAATCTGCTAATCGCCAAAATAACACGGCAAAACCCCATATATTTTCCGTTGATGTGGTATTTCCATATTACGTTTCGTTCACCTCGCACTAACTAACGATAGAGAAAGCACTGACGAAATGATCGTGCGAAGTATCGATAACACCTGTCCACTGAAAGTAACGATGAATTCTGTTTGTTCTGTGCAATTATTTGGGTCGGATTTCATAAGGTTTAACTGGCCAGCAGCCTGTTGTGAACCTACGAGCCTTTCCATTGTGTAACTCTGTTTAGACCTCGTTTGATTCGAATAAGCAGTTATGAGTCGAATGAAAATTTAAATTTTTAAATTCCCAGCTCTGAGCAATGAAATCCGGCGTCGAACTGGCGACCTTTCAGTCACCGGGGCAAATTCCCAACCACTGGGCTACTGCAAACAAGGCTCTCGAAAGCCAATTACATGGGTGGACATCCAGCGTTACCAGAACCACTAATCCAATTGCATACTGGAGTTAAACTGATTTCAGTCACTGGATCAGCCTCGTTGGTCACTTTCTGGGGGAAGCGAAATGTCAGTTTGACTCCACGTCATGCCCTCAATTTTCGGTTGCATAACTGGTTTTCCCGGGCTATTCAACACCTTGTTCCTCATGTGACCAAACAAATGAAGATAATCTCCGAATCTTTCATAAGACAATCCCGACGCATCGACTTCTTTAAGTCAATTTTCGACGGGGAAAGAGGTGTGCCCCTCGAGAATTCAAACTACATCGATTCTGTGACAATAGCGTAGTAGTGAAAGTAACGACAAGTTGTCGGTTGATCAGTTTTTGCTGTGTTCTGTTTGAAAACTGTTCATCATCGGTGCTGGCACATGAAACGTTCAATGAAATGAAGTTGTTCATCCTGAAGTTTCACTAGTAATTTGTCGTCATGACAGACTTATTCGCTCAGATGAATGTTAGAAAAAACGGATGAGAAAGAACCGCGCATCGTTGCACTTATTAGTTGGCCTATAAACTGACGAGCATGGTCTCGCGAGGGTGAACGTTTCTGTTTCTTGACATAAGTGTTTTGTGCGTCTGTTTGTATGTACTTGTGTAGATATGGGTGTGTACATGTGCCTCCTAACCCTGTTACGAGGACACATGTCATCAAGAGTAGTGGACTGTGCGAAAGTCATCTGAATTGGAACGAACGATTTTTTGACGGTTTTTGAACCAACAATATCACCGACATGTGTTCGAATAGTGATGGATGGAGTTTCTAAGTTCCATACTTAATTGATACACTGGTTTTCAGGTGAATCCAATTTCCAACTGAGTTTTGTATGATCAGTAATACGTCCAAAAATCTTCACACGAATGCGCCACTCGTACATATAGATACAATTATGAAAAAAAAGGACTCAAGTTTACATTGATTCTATAAGTTCCTGTGCTATTACTATCCATTCTTACGATAGTAATAAACCTGTCAATGCATTCAGAGGGCCGAGCAAAAATATATAATTGAAAGGATGGCTTTTTCAAGCACACCAAAAGGCAGGCTGAAATTGTAAAGGTAGTGGACGTTGATTGGGGATAGTAATCATGCTGTTGCATACTAATCGAAGATCAACACATCTACAATGCAGTCACACTGTTTACGCCAGTCGATAGGCTGAAAGGAGAACACCGTACCAAAAGGCTATTTAATAACAACGAGCCATATTTGGCGGTGGAATAAACGGTCATTGAGTGCTGTTCACAAGAACCAATATAACCGATTTGATTTGTCTTCTCACTAGTATATTTCGCATATGAATGGACGAACAAAATTTGCCCGTAATCACGCGACCGGTTTAGCGATTATTGCCGCTCTTCAGGTACGCGTACGTAGTACTACGCTGTCGAACCATCCCTGACGATTTAAATGAGATTCTGGTGAATAAACCATTTGATTTCGACCAGTAAACTAATTCCTGTTTGTTCTCCCCAGTGAGCTTGGGAAGGTGGGTAGAGGCATTTGTCTATTGATGAGTCGAAGCCAGTTAAAACTTTACACCTTTTTTCTCTTTAAATATAAAGTCTTCCCACTTGTTCTCTGATTGTCATGGGGTACCCAGATTAAAAGTTCTGATAACCAAGTTCAGATGGCTGTTCTTCTACCAATTTCTTGAATCTCCCTAATGAAAAGCGTGGAGCCTCTACCCTCAGCTGGTGATTCATCGTTTTTTTTTGGTTTTGCTAATTACTAAATTGTGCGGTATTCATTGCCAATGCGACATCTGTTAAGCTACAGTGGCAGATCATCCCCGTAGGATCAGATGTCATTCACGTGATCAATAACCTCCGACGGTAGACATCATATATGAGTCTGTTGAGCTATGACAATTTTATGCTAATGTTCAAGGGAGTTATGCATTAAATTTGTGCACAGATTACAGCCACTTGATAGTGATTCAAAAGAACGCTTGGGATGAGATTTCAATGCCGGTAGTTCAATAATCCACGCCCATATTTTTCCTTGGTAATTTAGTGAAACCGGATCTTGACGTGGTGTACTAGCTTGCGTCCTTCCATGACCTAACGCGCTAAAGAGAATGGCCTATCTCAAGTCCAAGATTCAGTCATGCCTTGACTACAAATGAGCAGAGACTTGACATTTTGGTCTCCTGGTCATAAAAGTTGAGGTTGATTTGAACTGACAACACAGTAGACAAAATACGCAGTGGAAAAATTGATCCAAGTAGATGAATTTTCAGTCAGCAACTCCTCGCTGTCCTGCAAACGAGTTCTTGCTGGGACCAAAGGATTTGGCTGAGAACCCTAGTTGTTTTGTCGCTTAGCAGCTGGACTTCCTAGGAGCACCTGTCCACAAACCTCCATGAAGTGCACATACAAAATAAATTCCAAGCTAAGTCGGTCGTCGTGCAGAGTAATTAGGACCGCGCTACACATTTAATCGAGTAGAGGTTGGTAGTGATAAATTTGTGCTTGCTCCGAGTTCCCGATTTCGGTTAGAGATCTGCTGCTTCGAGGGCGAAATTTTTGAGTCGAAATCTCTGAGATTTCCAAAGGAAAACCCTTCTGCGATGCTGGCAGCTGCGCAGTATTAATCACCCGAACACCTCCAAAAACCCTTTCTAAATAAAACCTTACTGAATTACGTTCTTCTTGTGTAGCGACCAAGCAAGATCCTACGAACAATTGCACTCTGATAGATTTATTTGATAGCAGCATGTGTTGAAGTGCAGGAAATAAGCTGGACACGTTACTCAACCCTAGGTGTTTGATTCACCTAACTGTCTTCGTCGTCTTCAGCCGAGACATGATATGCCACCAAGCCGCGCTAGGTGGAACTCATAAGACCCTAAAAACAGATAATGCATCACCAAAACCTCCATACAAGATCACACACAACAAAACTCTTTGTAAATCAGACAAAGCTTACCTCTCACACTTCATTCTTTCTCCATCCGCCCATCCAATTTTGAGCACACCTGATCGGACTCCCACCGGGACTGATCTGATTAGGCTTTCTGAGTTACACTGAATCCTAATCAACAGTTGTTTGTGCGTCAATTCGGTTGAATGGTGCTGCGTGTGTTAACAGTAGTCAGTTCAAGCGTCGTGACGCTTTCGGTTTATTTGTATTTGAGTCCACTGATTGCAGCTCTCCTGGGGCTAACTACGAGCTCTACCAGGTTTTATTCTCATTATCCTACAGTTTGCATCCACCTGACTTTGCGATTGCTTCTAGTGATTTTAAGGCCCAACTTAATTATTTAGCGCAGCCGGAGCGGCACATTGGAGACCCATTCTCTGTCCCGGTCGATCACATCGACAACAGTGATCTCCACATCGGAGACTATTCTGATCGCAGACAGTTGCTGGCGTGCACCACTTTTTTCATAAAAGAAGACATCGGCTCACCTGGCTCCCTCCTTCATCTTCGCAATGTTGGACTC
The DNA here is from genome assembly GCA_008360955.1 of Fasciolopsis buskii. Taxonomy (NCBI): domain Eukaryota; kingdom Metazoa; phylum Platyhelminthes; class Trematoda; order Plagiorchiida; family Fasciolidae; genus Fasciolopsis; species Fasciolopsis buskii. Next base: position 104,868 of record LUCM01000560.1, on the reverse strand, counting down.
AGATTGATCACACTGGCATTAGTTACTGGTGACATTAGCCAATCTAGGGTTGCCGGTGGTTGTGGTCCGTATCTATGTATTGAAATCGTGTTTTCATTTGTGCCCGCTCGTATTGGCACCGGCCTCTGGTCACAGAAGCACGAAAACCATGCGCTGTACACAGCCGATTCTAGTTGATGATCGCCAGTGAATGTCATCGACTTCTTTCACTCTGTTGGACCCTGGAATATTCGTCACCCTGGGTGTCACATACAATGATAAGCGCAAATCTATGAGGAGTCCGTTGACCAGGAACCTGAGGAATGACTGAGGGCAGTGGTGGGGGGAGATGGGACGGAAGAGACTGCGGCCATCGGCAGTAGCCATAGCATTTATCGACCAATATGGAATACTGCCCCATAGAGACCGAATGCAAGTGAAGTGATCGAGAATCTGATGAATCGACGATTCATTTTCAGAAGCGTCGGCTGGAGTTTTGGGAGGATCATTTTAGGGAGCAGTTTAGTCGATCTATTTCCATGGTGAGCCTCCCACTTTGCCTGAAAGTAAACCAATATAGATAAATGCTAATACTCCATCGAAAATGGGAGTCATCCGAGGGATCGATTTTCTGAAAGGGCATGAGGCATCTGGACCAGATGGACTGTCTCAGTCCTTTTTCATGGAGGATTACGTAGTGTTAGCATCAGAGCTAACAAAACTAGTGCGATCCGGGAGGTCAAGGAAAGTGATTCCCAGGGACTGATGTGACTCGATGATTGTACGGATTTACAGGAAAATAACAGAGCATTCAAATTGCTCATGATCATTTAGTCGCATTCGATGACACACGGAAAGCGTATGTTTGAGAATCTAGCCTATTTCCGACCGGGTCCGCTTGTATAGAACAAATCCTCACATTGCGACGAGTACTGGAGTGTAAATACGTGTTTCTTAGATCCACAATCTCACTCGTCCTTGAACTAAAAATAGCTTTCGACTCAGTCGATCGTGCAGCTGTTTGGCAGTGCCTCTAGTTGAATGATGTGCTAGAGAAATTCGTTTCGCTTATTAGATTTTTATATTCGAGCGGTTGAAGTGGAGTTCGTACTTTCGGCCCAGTTACTCTCGAGTTCACCTCGAAAGGTGATTTTGTTCCGGAATGCACTCCTTTAAGCCTTTTTCTCGAATTCGTTATTGATAAGGTTATGGGGATAGCATTATTCTCGTGAAAATTGTGGTGTTGATAAGTTCTCGAACAGGAACCTATCTAACTTTGGACATGCGACTACATTCTGCTACTGAGCACAGACCTAAGCCAGCTACAGATATTTCTCGATCGTTTAAATGACACGGTAGCTATGTTTGGGGATGCGTTTTGCACCTTAAACGTGTAAAATGCTGCCACAGAATTGAATTGGATAGAGGCCAAAATTTATTCTTGCAAGGGAAAAATTGGCCGGGGTTGGTGAACTTAGTTCGTTTACGCAATTCAAGGCATGAAATGGGTCGAGCTGGCTAGTCGATGACTTGCAAAGAAGTATGAACATTTTAATTCAAGGACTGACTCGTGTATGGGCACAGCTAAATTGCTGGGGTGGAGTCTTTCGGATGTTGCCCCTCCGTCCCCGAAACGGTGGTTGGTGATATTAGGTGATACGGCTTAACGTTACACTCATTTGTGTTAATTCACTCGAAATACTTTACCTTCATTATATTTGTTCAACTCAATATCTGTTTTTTTTCCTGTTGCTCGTTTTCTTTTCTCTTTATTTCCCAGATGGAGGGAATTTTGAGGAGGCAGTCAAAGCCAGAACAAGTTGGTACGAGGTCAAAGACTCTAACAGATGAACTGATCTGAATCTGATATTTCATTTTCATAAGCTTTGAAGGAGAGGAAATGTTGGCTTTATAATGGTACAGACAAGACTTTATTTAATGTGCTCTGTTTGTCAAGGTAAAACCAATCATGAATTACCGATGTTTTATAGAGTCAGCTAACTATTCGATTTGTGTACAATGATCCATGCAAAATTCGGACTGATGGAAAATGGACTGGTGGATATCAAACTATTCTTGCCGAACTTACTCTTAATGACACTGATTTTGGTTGTCGTTTATTTCTTGCTCGATGCGTTTGCCGTTCTTGGTTTCGTTCTCGTGCTCACTGGTTGTGATTACTTTACGGGCATTTGGTGTCCACTTTCATCTTATCACCCACGTTGGTCGATCGTAGACGTTCACCTTGATTACACTGATTTTCGACTTCGTCGAGCCTGACCGGTCGTGTCGAAGCTCTCGTATTTGCTTGGATCACAGGGCTTTTAATTCCTACTTATTCCACTGGTCGAGCGCTCATTTTACATAGATTTGTGTCCTAATTCCTGAACACTTTTTGACCGGAAAATGACTGAAGCTCATTACCAAATGTATGGTCGCTATGTACGTAGTTTTTAATTCGCAAACAGTACCGTAAAATTTGATAGGCAATCTTGTTTTCTCTTGGGCTTCGCATCAAACTGGGCTATGCGTTGCCTGTAGGTTTCGAGGCTTTATACGGAACTTGTGAATTGTATCACTGGGCAAATGGGGTATAGAATTGCTGATCGATTTCACTCGGACCTCTGCTCATTACCGGTCACACCTTGTTAGAAATTAGTGGATGGCCTGATCATCCGGGGGAAATAGAGAATATATTTTACCAAATTAATGACACTTTATACAGACATTTTATGTCCACTAAAACATTGATTCGTCTTACCTGTTTCTCAGTGAATGTTATAATAGGTTTCTAGTTACATGCCGTTTACTTCCTTCGTGGCTGGGTTTTTCAGTCGTATTTGTTGAAAAACTTGTGAAAGTTAACATGTTCAGACTTGTTCTTTATCCGTGCCAGCGTACCTTGTGAAAAGAAATACGGAGGATTAGATAATCTGAAATTGTTACGTGATTGCCGATTTAAAATTCTGATCACTTAACATCTGTCAAATGGTCTACCCTGGCATGGAGTTCTATTCTCTACCGAGGAGAACAAGGTTCTGACAATTTCGTCTAATCAGTTGTTATGTTTCCTGGGGCGCATTCCCTTCCTGCATTCGCGGTGTGTATCTCTGTGAGTATGTGTGCACATCGGAGGATGTTTTCGGCTGATAATAGATTACAAATTCCATACAAAACTGAGTTAATTACTGGATAGTTATGAACTCCAAGATCGATGCCCAAATATGACCACAGTGAAAAGTCACATTACGTGCAAGGCGAAGCAATCCTGTGGCATTTTTGTGGGGAATAAATCATCTGGGAAATTGCAGCAGTTAGTGAACTTCCGCAGCAGTTGGTTCACTCGGCGATTGCAGTACGGGAGGTTTTCACTTCACTCAAAGTGTCTTTACGATGCTGCAACGTTCATCGGATGTGCACGTGTCCAGATTTATCCGGTTACGTTATTGTTCATCCTGTCTTGGTTACCCGATTCGTGATAATCCTTCCCAATACTGAATTCAACCCGTAGGTTTATTTCATCACCTTAACGTGACCTTTGCAAGGGCTTTTTGTCTTATCCGCATCCCGTGCTGCGTACGTGGAAGTCAAACGTTTGTCACATCGTCTGACCTGGTCCCTTCATTAGGGTACTGCTGAGATATAGACTTTGCATTTATCGCATTGCTGTTTACGATAATGATACCGCGCTCTGTCCCGGATTTGTCTCTTCGTTCTAACGGGTTCCGTTTCACTCTGCTCCTGAATCTAACTGCCCGAAAATAAGTGCCACGGACAGTCAGGGTTACCATGTACAAAATAAGAACCTAGTCTGCATGTTATGATCAAATTTTCGTCAAAATCAGGTGCCTTGTGTTGTTATATTGAATATTTTTGGAGGATCTCAGCCATATGAGTTAGCTTCAAAAGAACAGGTGTTATAGATGCTTCCCTTCCCCTGAGATCCATCGCTAGTGAATCGCTCTCAAAAGTGCTTGGAACTTTCACAGACCAAATAGCTCGCTTCAGCTAACCATTCAATAGTTTTTTATCGCCAAAGAATGTTCATAATCCCATTTGTGGAATTAGATTTTGGAGTTGGTCAAACGAACCAACAAACATCTAACCACCGTTCGAATCCGTCGTGGATTTTGGCCAGGGCAGCTGTAGACCATGAACCGATTCGGTTTGTTTGCCTTGCATCGATCAAATGGATTAAGCATCTGTGACCCACGGAAAAGATGTATGCTCTGCCTCTGACCCAAATCTTCAATCAACCCTATCACGTGTTTGCTATCTCAAGTTTTCAGTATCTCCAAGGTGAGAAATCAAATCCAACATATAAGGAAACTTCACAATTAAATAGCTTTAATTGATCTTTCACGATCAACACTCGCTCACGGAGTCTTCGGACAGCTAATTCGGTCACTCGGCATTCATCGACTTTCTGATGGGTCGTTTTCGCTCAGATTATCGGTCGGTTTGATCAGCTCGAAGTCACTGCAGCTGTGTTGATCTCTGACCCGGGTAGTGGATATGCCCACACCCTTATATTTCGAATCCCAGATCTACCGGCCACTCGCGTGGTAGCCGACACCTTGCTGCAGCCGAGGATGTCACCAAACCAGACCTAATGAGGTTGTATGCTTTTATATTATCCCAGGTTTCGGAGTCACGTTTGTCGGTTCCCCACCCTGTGCAGCAGTCCCTGATAGCCATGAGACATACCCCTTCCAGTACTCTCTTGTATGAAGCTTGTCACAAAAGTTCGGTATTATGGACGTTAATTGGTGTTTCTTTACTCGCGTTCAACTTCACGTCCCCCTTGAGTCTGGGTTAGTTCCCCGAGTTTCATGGATGACGGTAGGTATGGGTTTACGATATTCCTCGTATGTCCGTATTGGCCAGGATATGAACCATGGCAACTTACATGATTTGGGGACAATCTCACACGACTGAGCACGGTTTATGCTCATTTCTTCCCGATTCATTGACTGGCCCGGTGTAGGGAGTTGGGCAAGAAATTTTTAACACAACAACATATTGTTTTTGAATGAAGACAAGTTAGTGGATTGTGCTGGTGAATGGTCATAGCTTCCGCCATGTTTTTTGTACAACACAACCAGCCTGGATCGGTAACTCCAGACCTTGTATAGTGCATGGAATGAAATGTGTCAAATTTAGAGTATAACTAATCAGTGCTGGGTGTAAGACCACCGGTCTATTGAGTGACTTACTTGTTCCGGTGCTCAACCATTTCAGATGATGGTGCTGTGTACGTTTAGTCAAGCACCTATCCGTGTAGCCAACGTAAGCTGTCACACAGGAACACAATAGTGAAAATAAAGAATCCGAAACTTGGTCATTCAGTTATAGTGACACGGCATCACGCTGTTGCAAAATTGGTGTTTGCACAACTGAACCTGAATGAGGTCGCTGTTCAGTATTTAGGCAGAGTTCGCAGCCCAGCTGCCTGATCTATTTGAGATGTTGAAAACAGTGAGGGGTATTTTATGTATAAAATGTCAGGAGTTGCACACTTTTATACCAGACAGAAGTACCACAAGGCATAGCTTAAAACTGCAAGAGAGCCACACAAGGCTTCAAAGGAGAAGTAGGTTCTTCACCAATAAAGTGACTCCACCAAGGAACTGGTTGTCGGCACACGTGGTTAGTTTCAGTAACATGAATGGGTTTAAAGAAGCTCTGGATGCCTGTTGAGCCGCAATGCGACCAGATCTGGAACAGTGAATGTGATCATAGAACGTATCTTTTGGATCTGGTATTGGTCATGATAATTTGTTTTCCAGAAACAAAAGAATGCATGCTGTGTTGTAAGCTACAGACAACGGCCGACAATGCAACATTCTGGACACCCGAGTGACTGGGAGCCAAATTTTTGTCTTCCATATACTGAACTCAGTTGAAATGAACTAAACCGAACTGTTGAAACTGTTCCGTGTACAGGACGAGTAAGTGATTCGTCAGAGTTTCTAAACAGAGTTGAGATCAGGTGCAAATTTTAGCTGTGGTATGACTGTGATTCCATAGTAAATTTCGACCAATAGAGACTTGTGAATGGTTACTTTAAAGCATCAACCATCTGACATTTCCAATTACTAAAATACTGTATCGTCGAACATCCTTTTCGAGTTCGCGCACACGAATGCCACAGAATACACCTCTCGCTACTCTTAACAGCTGAAAACCTCTCCCCTCCAGGAATGGCCGTGCTACGTTTTAGTCCTATTCACCCCACAATGGAGGTAATTGGTAAGGTTTTCTTGCTCAGTGATCAAATTTACGCACTGCTTGCATTGTCAATTTAGGTTTTTGGATATCACAAACCATGTTGTGTCTTCGATCGTGGAATTTCATTTCCCAGTGGTTGCGCAAGGCCCGGTCTACTTCTCCGTTTCGCTAGAATGTCGGCTACGTGTAGGGTAACAGCTAACATTCTTTATTTCTCCAAGTTGTCCAATTCGACACGCATCTCACGGACACATTCTTGTTCGTACATGTTTAAGACAGCTGTTGACACCTCCCTGGTACTCTTGGGCGGATTCTACTGTTACTGTCACGTTCGGGTACTGAAGGTGAAAAGATTTGGGGTCAAGTGGCGACATACATCCACTCAACGTTGGAGTGGCAGGCCTGCCGTTATTTCATCTTATGTTTGGACCGTAATGAATATCTGTCTATTTAGTGTCTTCCTAGATTTGCTGTCGTTAGAAGCACTGTCATCAGAAGCGTATGTACAGTACGTTGGCGTGTTCTGCACATAAAATTATTTTGTTGTCTCTCATACCTTTGCTAGTTTCGCTACAATACCAGCGTTTACAAACGACCGCCGCTGCTTTTATCCCTATTAACACCTACCCAGGTTTCTCATCTGCATCACATGACACCTGGCCCTCTTTCCAAAGAGGAAGTTCGCATTCAGACAAGGTTTCTTTGTCATGGTACTGGGCTTCTGTGCGGACAGTAAACCGAACACAAACTATAATAAGTTGATGTAGATGACATTGATGCTACGTTTGTACATTCATCCAATAACTGTCCTCACTCCGTACTTCCACTATGGTGCTGCAGACGTTGAACACATCTCCACATCATGCATTTACCATATTCTTGCCAAATTCAAAACATTCTTGTTCTTTGATCACGGTGATCTCCCCCCGGTCACTCTCACGAGTGACTTTGCCTAAGTTGCCACTTCAATCGTTGCTTTGGTTATTGACTCTCTACCCTGATCCGTTGAGTTTAGGTACCATCATCCCACTTCCCAAAGGCTGCAACTCTCATGGTGAATCTAATCTACTTTGTTCTAGTGCGTCCATATATTCCATCCTTAGTGACTGAGAAGTCTGTTTGTGCAGACATTTGAACACATTCAGATATATCAGTTGTTGCGTAACGAAAAAAGGAAAGAATTTCGCCCTACTTCGACCGTAAATCTCCAATCGATTCCATCACCCGGCCGCTACCTCCAGTTTCCACTAACTCCAGTGAGAAAAACCGAATCAAGCAGAAAAAATTATTTCGTCAATGAAAGTCTGAAAGCATACATTGGTCTTCAATGATCAACATGCGCTGGTGGATTCTTCTGCTGGCTGATTTGGTCTAGCTTTGTTCATCAACTTTCTCATCCACGTTTTTGTTCAGGCTATCGATTGACTTAACCGATGCGGCGTCGCCTCAGAAGTGCTGATCATTGACCAGGGTAATAGACAGGAGAAATCAAAATCCATTACTCCATTACTCAACTTGATCTTTTTGGTTTGCATATAGAAACAGAAGATCGACCACTGGTGCGAGTTGATTCATTCTACCACTAGATTCTGTGCCATCTGTTCACTGTCTGTCTCTCAGTTCTGTTCCAACCTATGACCCGGTATCTCGGTCTCGATTTGAAATGTCCTTCGTTCCTGGTGGTTGGACTACTTTCGCCGATCAGCCTCGACAAATTAGCGTATATTCACAAATTCCTGCTGCCCATGTCAACAACTCTCGTGTACGTCAGGATAGTATCCTATCCCTTTTTCTATTTTTGGCAATATTCCGATGTCTTCTCTAAGTAAAGTTTTCTAATAGGCCGATAACGTTGTTCTTTGTCAGACCACTTTCATGTTTCAAGAACTTTAAAAAATTTAAAGAAATTCCATCTAGGCCTCTTTCGAATAAAATGTTTCGGTTTTCAGTTATACACGGTCCTCCGATGCACCCAACGATTAGAAAATGGTTCAAGGTGGCTAGCCGATGAAATGGGACAAAGGTAAGAAAGCCCTAACCTGTGAACTGGCTCCTACAGATGCCGTTAGACTACCAAGCTTGTGTCCGGGAGTTCATTCGAAGCAGCTCCTGGAGGCAATAGGTGATATAGCTTAGTATCGTTGTCGGTGTCTTTCTTGCATTCGAAATCTCTGCTTTCCTGTTTGAGTCTCCAAATATTTCTCGTTCTGTTGGTCTCTTTTAAGTGGATGATGCTGTGAACGTTTTTAGCAAAATCTTACTGGAAATGACTGACATTCCAGTTACGGTCTCCAGTTAAACTAACCTGAACGCTTCTCATTTAAATCCAGTCATCCTAGTCCATCCCCCTTACAGATTTTGCTACAATGAATTCCAAAAGCGAAAATAGTTTGATTAGGTATCTGGATGTTAGCATGATAGATAGATACTTCATTATCCTTATCGCATCGGAAAGCTGCGACTCCCAGCTTTATCAGGTAGAAAAACTTGGGCAGTTTTGGGCTTTAATAGCATCTATCCCTAAATGGATTCATAAATGTGTTCCTTCTATCGCACGTACTGCGTACCCGTTATTTACGCCTGCCTTTTGCAACCTGGTGGAGATTCTTCATCTGGGCGTTTCTTTTCACTAAACTTGTCAACTAACATTTTAAATCTTGTGTAGTCTTGAAATACATGATGCTAATGGATCCAGCTGCTGTCGTTTTCACCGGCTCATTGGATTTGGAATTTGGCCCTTCATTTCCGCAGCGAAAGCTCACCCAATGCCCTAGCTGGAGAGTTCATCAACCAATCAGAACACGTTAAAACGACAATACTTTTGAAATTTCGTCCGGGATTACCTCACCGTTGAATACTGTTGGTAATCATCACCATATGTTCAGTTTATTTCAACTCAATCTCGTCATAGCTTTTGATCAAAATGTAAGCAACCTGCCTGACATGGTCGTCACACAATACAATACACAAATATCTTTCTTTCCCGAGGTCATTTCAGCAACCAACCCTCAAACATTGGTTGCTAAAGTTGGGCTTCATCTCGCCAATGAGATGAACGTATTTTGACTGACCTGTTACTAATGAATAGATGTTATCTCCAGCAGAGACTAGTTTCTATAGTCTTCTGAGTATGCTCGATTTTCTTTTTGTGCATTCGACAGGAGAAAAATATCCCTTCCAAATTTCGTCCCACACCTTTTGCTCTGAGCTTAAGTTTCGGAATTCTGTTCGTTATTTTGCCCCTTGTTGCTCCCCGTGATGAGGAAACAAATGTATACATAATTTTTCAGGTTGGAGGCCGCGGCATACGGAGGCCTGTTAAATGGAGAACTTGACCAACCGCGGGAGGATTCGGACCAGCGAACTTCAAGCACAAGAGCCTCTACCTCATCCGCTTCACAATCTATGAACAACTTGTCGGTGTCGAGTGGACTGCAATTTCTCTAGTTTATTCAGCGCTGATCATGAAAGTTTGTTAATGGAGTAGAAGACATATCCAAACTTCTTCAATTTTACTGTTTTTGTGGCCTCATTAGTTGTGCGAATTTCCAGTTGACATTATTCGCCGCTTGGATTACTTTATTGATTTATTTCCCCGGGCTTACTTGGTGTGAACGTACGAGTGTCATGAAAACGGTCTTGTTTTATGCGTCTCAAATCATGGTTACAAACGCACGAGTTGCACATTCTTTCTTGAAATACATGGCGAAGAGATTTACAAGGGCGGCTCAAGGAAAGTGGCTGTAGCACGCGTTCTCATGATGCTTTGACTGGGTCCATTGGGTGGTGAGTCAGTCAGCGTTGTCATCATCACCTCTTGTTCTTATCGCGAAATTTCTAATCCGATACAAAGTGTCTGGAACAAATCCGCGACCCTAGTTTAGACTGGGTTCCTTAATTCCCTCTGAAAGGCGAGGTTTGAGTTTGAGCCTAAGTCACGAAATAATTCTTTCATAAACCTGTAAGCATGATGGAGAAAAGGGAACCATGTACGACGCAAAGGCACAAGAAATGTTTCTTTAGATATAGGAAGAAAGCAACTGTCAGATGTAGGGTCTCATGCGATAGACACGTGCAAGTGTGCCGTTAATATTTTATAATCTGATTGGATAGTTGATGCGATGCTTAAATGATTTTTCATGATGCGTTTACGTCGACCTGACTAGTAGGAGACATGGAAGCAGTGCATAGAGTTTATTGCTTGCTAAGAATCTCATCAGTGATAAACACATGAACTGACATGTGGTTTTGGAAAAAAGCGATTATGATCAGTACATTGTGGCAGTTGGGCAAACCGAGCCGAGTCTTGACGGTCTAAGTGATATCAGTGTTGAAAGACAAGGAAGGTTTGTTCGTCGGTGTAGTTTGCATACCAGAGTACATCATTCGCCAAGGGATCAATTAACATGAGTGAGATAACCAACTCTATCTCATAGGGTACTGTCTGTCAACCGTTGCTAGCCAACTCGAATTGCATAATGCGTGTGAAGTTCAAAGCACTAATGCCCATCCAATTCCAGTCAGATGGATATTTACTGCTGACGATTCCCACCTGTACATGGCTTCCATAGCTCTCAACATGATATTGAACCGCCTACTGACCACATGATGATTGCAAGAAACATAAACTCAGTATTCTGATCGACTTCCGAAAAATGTTGTTCCCCGATTCCGATCTAGTTGGGAAAAGACTCTTTTCATAGGTAATTGTTCACAAATTTTACTGTGAATCAAGCAAACAAATACAACCAGTTAACTTCTTTATTTAGACTGATAACATTTTTGGTTGGCATCAGCTTAATGCATTCCGTTGCAGGATGTAATTGATCCACTTTTCGGTCCTATGGGTTTTGTGTTCTCATGGCAGTTTTTCTAACCATTGGCATGTTATTCCCGGCTCGTACTTATTCGTTTGTGTGTGTGTGTGTGTGTGTGTGTGTGTGAAGCTCCATGTTCTTTATCACAAGTATTGGGACTGAGTTGGTGATTGGGCGATTACTTCAAAATCGCTAAGTATATAGATAACAATTTAACAAGTGATGGTAAAAGTGTGGAGCATTGTTTGGCAGGCGAGTGCTGGGTACTCAGACCTGACGCGGGCCAGTAGCGGTGAAACTGGTCCTTTGCTTTCGGGACAATTTTATACATCTATTCCTGTGAGAAACACTACCGAAAGCTAGGACGCAGGAACAGTGAGACAACGTTTATTCTCAAAACGATTAACTGTTTAGTAGTGAGCCGTTTGTATTCTGGTTTCAAAGAATCGTATTCTGGTAAACAGAGTGTATCGTGTTCACATATCAGCTGATTGCGGGTTCTCGCTAAGGAAATTTCTGTAACGAGTTGCCTAATTTAGGTGAAAAGTGCCCTCGTTTAATTCTAACAGCCACTTGTCTTCATAACTTTGAGAGCCTTGATTTCTGACCTAACTTAGTGCAACCTGGACAAGCATGCTATTCAAGTGGAACTTGATCAACACTTTTGTTGGATCAGTCCCAGCCGGATGCCACAGGAACAGTCTAGTAAAATACAAGACTAAGATCGGTTCCTGGCTTTCTCTCAGACGACGTAATGGACGTCATGGTAAACGACTGACCAACACCCGTTTTCAGGTTATGCACAACTGTGACTGACTGAGTTCAACCAAAAGAAGCCTTGCGCTCGGTACTCCTAGTCAAACAATTTGAGCGTGCCTGATTACAACTGGGTATATGAAACTGAGTAATCATGTCTAATTAGTTTGGATTTATTTGTGGATGAAAGTTAAGCTTGGTGGATGGAACTTCGTTTATCCTAGAACTTAAAGTTGAATTTGTATCAAAACTAGGCTAATGAGGTGCACGATTGCAGTTTGAATGTGTTGCTATAGCCATTTTCTGGTCCTAACAATCTTACCGCTCCCAAAAGCTTGCACACCCACCTACTGACAAAAGGACCGCTTCCATAAGGATAGAAGTTGCATGTGATTTATTAATTCTGGCGTAAAATTTCTGAGCTTGATTGAATGTTGAGCGAATTCTCTCGTACATTAGATTATTACACCATGAGTTCAAGGACAAAATGTGGTTGAAAGTAAAACAGTTAATTCTTTTGTACTGACATTTTGAAAAACATAAGGATTTTGAGGCTCTTGAATTTTTTCGTTTGCTGGTTCAATTGGAGTGACGGTACAAGAAATGATGTTTGTATAGAGTGTATCAGTAAAGTAATCCAGTCAACTGAGCGTCAATAGAACATGATGGACAGTTTCGTGAAAGCATATGATCTCCCAGTGCTGACACTCACCAAATTTCTGCAGTTCGAGCGCACCCAGAGAAGAATGCTGTCGGATACGTCTTGCAGTCAAGGACAGGAAGGATTCCATAACAGCGGCCATCAGTAGGCGATCGAGCAACAGATTTGTGGGGGTCTTCATGCGATAGGACCGGAAACGAATAGTTGACGGCAAGCGACCCTGCATGTGAAATTCAATTAGCATATTTCATATCTTCTAATTAGGATGGATTCAACTTCATTCTGGACTGTTGGACAGCTCTAGTTGACACATACAAATGCGAAAGGCTAACAAACGGCTGTGTTAGACACCACCTCTCGAAACCTGATTCTTTCCGGTAGACAACGATTGGTTGTGGCAATCTGAGTGGTGCTACGGACACCGACTGGCACACGATTTTCGGAATCCAGTACGACCCACCTGAAGGACTCCTTAATCTCTCTGTCAAAGCTAACCAGATGGACTTAAATTAAGCGAATCGAGTTCACTGTCAATGAAGAATATTTTTCGCTAAACGGTACCTTAGTATTGGCATTTTTCTTTCGGCATTGCACATTCGCGTAATGCTGTGGTAACAACCACGCAAACCAATACTGGGCACCTTTCTGTCCAAGCACAACTTGCATCATTTGCTCTCAATTCAGTTGCACCTATTTTAACGAATGTCAGTTCGGCCTGTCTCGTTATTTACCGTAGGTCAATACTGACATGCACTTGGCAACCGATCATACTGCATTGGTTATTTCGCAAACACATTCGGCTAGTGCAGGCCACTTTGTATCACGGAAGCTTGGTATCGCGAACACTTCATTAGAACGGTGCCATATCTGCTAATATTCTCCTCTTCCAGTGTAGAAGGTACCTATTGAATTCGTTCTTATTTGGTGTGTATCCTAAGCGAAATTAACGCCTGGCATCAAATTTGCTACGCGTAAGCCTGTAATCATAGGGTTACCATTTGTTAATGATCCCCTAATCACACTTAGAATCTTTGACCTCAAGTTGCTTCAGTCATTGGGCTTCTTAGCACAAAATATACTGAGAACACACCCTTGCAGGAGCCTGGCATCTCAGCATACTTCATGAATAGTGGGACTTCTTGGATGACAACCCCTTTCAACTTGTTACTAAAGGGCAATTATCCGATGTTTACCATATCCCCCCCTTTTATAACCTTTCTGTAAGGTTATATTGACATGTTGTTTCGTTGGCCTCATGCTTGTTTTCGAAAATTGAAAAAAGTCCTGTCAACCGAGAGAATACAGAAGACTCGAGTCGCCGCCCAGATGCATAGAATACACTGTATATATCGTGGTGCCGGAACAACATTGACACCGCAACACAAGTAAAGGCATATCACAGGCGAATAAAAGAGCGCTATTCGTTTTTCAAAACGAAAAACCTCGAAGTTGCTGCAAGAGCTGAACTTTACAGATCTAATGCCCTCTAAAATGAAGGAAACAAAGCAAATGACACAAAACTAAATGGGGCGTCAAACCAGGTCGCAGAGAATGCGATGTCCTGAAATCAATTTTCAGTGAATGTTATCCGAACGATCGATGCCGTTATAAAGTGAACTTTCTGGCATGTGGAATGAAACGCAGTCCATTATGGCCAAAATTTAACATCCGGAACAGCGTTAAGTCACACATTTCATTAGGATTTGACGTTGACAAACTAGGTTGGAAATTCAGATTGCAATAACATAGTACAAGTGGTGCCTTTTTTCGAACGTATACCATTCATAAAATGATGCTTGAATTTTCGGTTCAAATTCACTAATGCACTGCTCTTTTAACCTCAAATAATATATCCTCCAGGCACCATATTTATGCCCTTGCGGTGACTAATGCCACTTTGTATGAATTCTTGCTTCTGTTTGTGATCATTTGGGACTGGCTGGCTGTTTCTATATTCACTCATCACTGCAATTTGTTTACACTTTACCAGCGGGATGACACCCAAAGCAGAGTTAGGCAGTTGTTTATTGTAGTGATAAGCAGTGCAGGCTGAGAAGTGACTGATAACCCCTAAGACTGGTTAGGGTTACCCTTAAGGCTTTTCATGTCACTGGAATACCATTTAAGTCTCACCTGGCTCACTGCTTTGCGGACTCCAAGTTATAGCTCATGCTACTCACGAGTAGGTAAACTAGATCCCTTGAACATTTTTGATTGAATCCGGTGCAAACGACAGAAGCCAAACCACTTTTACTGATGTGAGAAATGATAATCCGTGGCTTAATTTGAATAACTAGCAATCATTGAACCTCAAAGAATGAGGATAAGTTGTGCTGCATCCTTAAGATGATGGAGCATAAGATTGTCAAACAATTTTTCAATTTCTATTTGCATAGACATCAGCCACGGACGAACGAGCTTTTGTTTTGGTTGCAACTCACCGCACCATCAAAAACCGAGTAAAATTCCAAAGTAATCCAAACTTGGAATCAGACTTTTAAGTAGCATTTTTTGAGGCATGTCAAGAGCACGATTCCGATGAAAAGTGCATTCCCTGTAGCCATTAAGGTCCACCACATGGGACAAAGTGGATGGGGAATGGAGAGAGAACCCACGACCCTGAGTGTGAAACTTAGAGTGGGATATAACAACGTTGGATTACATGGGGTCAGATATGTTAATAGGTCAGGTTATAACAATTTGCCTTATACCACCAAAAATTCAGTCACTCAAGATTTGATTAGATTAGATTAGATTAGATTAGATTAGATTAGATTAGTGTTTGATGACATTAAATAACAACCGAGAACCAAGGAAAAGGACTTGAGTGTCAACAAATTTCTTTGCGATATGTCGATTGGAGCAGGTTTTGTAGCAAGAATGAAAATTTGTGTTCATTGCTTGTGCTGCATGAATGACACCATGACGATTGGTGCTTCACAATCTGAGGCTTAGCGTGAGTGGATAGTTGCATTGGAGTGTGTGAATGAGGAAAATCAGGTAGAGGTGTGAAAATGAAATGCACCTGCAATTTACTGGGTGGAGCTTCGTCGCGCGTTGGAGATTATTGCGCTAATTTTCCTGGTTAAGGAAACAAAAAAGGTTAGACGAGATGATATGGCTTACACAATTCCGGGACTTAAAATTCGAGCTGCTATGACTTCAGCAGACAGTTAAAAACTTCTGTGTACTCCTTTCGGCCTTAATCCTCGATGTTACTAGGACAGTGCTGAGGGCTATTACAAGATTAGTTTGGTGTCCACTGTCAACCAAATATCAGTGAAGCGAAACCGGATTGGATTCAACCATTCTTTTTGCGTTTGCCACGTCGTGTGCTCAACGTATCGAGCACTGTGAGAACAAGTAAAGTGATATAACAAAACCGGTTGAGATATGAGAGTTAATCAATTAAGCGTCCATTGGACAATAAGCTGCCTGGTAGGTCGTGCTCTTTGCACAAGTGCGTCAACAGAAGTTCATCTGGCGATTTTGGGAACTGATATTTTCAGCAAATTTCAGCTGTTTATTACCCCTAAACGGGAACACGTGTCTAACATAAAGCAGCTGTTAACGATCAAAGTTTGGATAAAAATGACCAATTTTTGTGGAGTTAACAAAAGAGAAGTTTATGCATTCCGCAAGCACGCAGTGATTTGATTTAAGAATACTGTCTTCCTCCAAGTGTCACTCGCATTGGTGGTTTCATAATACGGTATTAGAAATACTGAATAATAATAGTAATATTAAAAATAGTAATTGATCGGTCAAAGGAATTCTTTGAGGACACATCAGAACGGGCAGAGAAAGAACCTAGCATCAATAATAGCTGATTAAATCCTAGAGTTGATTTGAAATCACACAGTTGTTTCTAAAAATATAATCTGACAACCTAGCTGAGTAGCTGTTTGTTGGAAAAGCCTGCAGAAAAGACACATGATATGCAATTAACATGTCAGTTGTCGGTGTTTTCCCGCAAAAAATTCCGACCGTTAAGTACCACTTAGCCACAATTCCGAAGTGTGATCAACAGTCAAGTAATCCTTCTTCTAGAACCGTAACGACAGTCCCCATTAATTCAAACAAAAACAAACAATTCCTTGAAAATTGCCACTGAGCACATTGAGAAAACACAAGTTGGTGAACAAGCTCGTTTTCAGTGATTCGTATTCATGCCATTGCATCACTATATATCTTAACAAAAATTTTCACTATAGGAAGGAAAGTAAACCAGCAAGAAATGTTGTTTTCATGAAATAATTCACCATGTGATATGATCGGTGAACTGACGATAAAGAAACCATGGAAGCACTGTACAGCTGTTTCATCCTTGTTAGGAATCATGAGCAGTGCATATCCACCGCGCCCCAACTGGGACGCGAACCCGAACAAGGACGAACGATTCTGATTCGAACGCCTTAGCCAATTACGCTACCGGGCAGGCTCTGAACGGTTTGTTGAACTTCACCACATGATGTTGCACCTATCCGTCACTGATTTGCACGGTTACTGTCCGTTAGCTCACAGCGATCGACCCAAGGATGAAACAGCTGTACAGTGCTCCCATGGTTTCTTTATGGTGAGTTGGGCGGTGATATCACATGGTGAATTATTTCATGAAAACATTCAATCTCCTACTACTAAAATGTACCAAATGTAATTTTATTAGATGGCAACATTTCCTATTTATCGGCTGTTATACTTGAATATTTGCGCCTGCTTGAATGCCACTACTTGATCAGTTGTCCCAGCCAAGCATTGATTGGCCCATCCTATTTGACGTATCCCACGATTTACTTCATGCGGTTTTGTTGCCGATTTTGAACCGCTCATTCTGACTTGTTAGTACAACTCACTCTAGGACCTTCCTATTTTGTATATCCTCACTCTTGCCCTTCAGTTACGTCACCAAATCAGCTGGCAGCTGGTAGCCAATAAGATAACGCGGTCGCGATCTCAATTCGCCGTTTGTACCTGCGTGATCCCTGACACACCTGAATTGCATCCATGCATGTGTATTAATTGCTTCATTGATAATCACTGAGACAACCCTGTCAGATTCATTCTCACTGGTGATAAGCTGCCATCTTCTCACACAGACCTAGCAGATATTTCTAATATTTCAGATGCTGTCATGATGCTAATTTCTTATTACACAACAGCCATTTAGTTTGTTAATATTAAATGGATTTTACTCAAAATTAAAGCAAGACTGAAATGCATCTCACTCAGCGTTATTGATACAGAACCTGTTAAGTTAAGCGTGTTCACAGATGCAGACTTCAAAACTGAATTCACTGGCTGGCTGGACTTCAAAATGACCAAATCAGAGTATCGCTGGTGGTCCTCCGTACCAATTCAGAATATCATTCCGGACGGTATTCTCGATCGCCCAATCCGGTGACCAAACTGATGGAAACAATAAATTGGATGCAAGGGACGAAAAATTTCGTACACGTGATCTAAAGTGAAATACCCGTCTGACTTTCAGCGACCAGTGTACTCACCCCGTTGCAGTCTTCTGCTTTCCTACAACATGCGGGCTACATAGTTCACAGTATGAGCCGATTCTCATTCAGTGTTTCAATGATCCCGAGAAAACCGACCGGGTTTTCATTCGAGGAAGAACATCAAGTAGCTTTTCTGTGTAAATTTACTGAGAAGGAACCGGTTGGCTTACGATGGTAAATCTCACACTTTTAAGATTGTTCACTAAAGAGCAACTCAACCTAACATCGAAACCGATCAATGAATAGTTGTAAAAATATTAAAAAAGAAGATTGATTACTTGCTGCAAACTAAATTTTGATAAAGAAGACAACACTGTTCAACTCCATGGAAAGCTTTAGGTTTTACTTTGCTTTACTCGTCCCATACACCAGGATTTGATCTGAAAACTGCTTCTTGTGGATTCTGCTAAGTATTAAGACTTGTGAACTTTGATTGAAGGGGGCTGCGTAATCGAAAAATTTTGTCGGATGACGAACACTTTGCCCCTTTAGTGGGACTTATTCATAGCTGGTAGAGAACCAGATTTCAGACATGTCGGGAAGCATTGCGCTGCAGTATAGTGAAGTAAACCCAACGGAATTTTAAAAATACGGGCTCAGTTAAAAACAAGGAGGTCAACAGTAAGAGGACAAATATTGCTTGTAGTTATTAAGTATACAAACATGATTTCAGTGTGATTTGAATCTGCTTTCCGGATCAAAAATCCTATTTTTAATTAAATGCTCTTCTGGATTTGTGCAACTGAGTGCCGTTCCCCGGGTATACAGGATAAGCGCAAAGCAAAGTGAGTTCGGACGAAAAAACCGCGAAAATTGAACTGGATTTCAACGCGAAAGTCCTGAACCCGGAGGACTATGCGAATGCGGCGAGATGCCTAATGGCGACCCAAGTCGTGACCAGTCATGACCCGCCGAAGCAATCAGTCGCTGTTTGCTCACTCCGGCTAATGTAGCACAAACACAGCCGCTGTCACAAAGTTCGATTCAACTGTGCTGATCTAAGGATACTCATTTACTAGCTGGCCAGTGTCCCATGTGACCCGGTCACAGCTGTCGTAGCATTCGCGAATCTGGGCGGCACGCAGGTGCCATTCTATTCAGGTGATCTCCGTTTTCAGTAGGAGGAGATCTGGTGTGATTTTTCCAATAACTCATCCGTTAATGGCAACGATCAACTTGTCACTGGAAACCATGGAACTACTGTGCAGTTATTCTACCATCGAAACGAAAACTATCGTGTAGTAAACCTCTGTAAGGTTGAACGTAATGTCCTGGCCCGTCTAGAGAGCATTTCGTCCTCAACTCGGTGATGTTCATTTGGTACGCAATAGTCTTTGGTCTGCAAAATCCAGTGACAGATGCGGGCTTTGTACCACGTAGTATTGATGTTCAATGAACCGTAGAGAAAAAGCCCGTTTAGCCTATTTGGTGAGGTGATCGATTTAAAACCGTTTGTTCTGGAGCAATGAACATGGACTGTAGATGATTCCGAAATAGGTGAAACAGTTTTACGGTACTCTCGTGACCTTCACTGGCAGGTTTGATATTGCCATCACACGACGAATCATTCGCGAGAGGCAAGTCATTTCTGTCAGCAGCTTTTTATGAAAAAAAGTTATTTTATTTCCATTCATATTATAACACCGTAATTGCTACTTCAATACCACTGATTTTACTGTTCGTTAGCTATATCACACTAATAGCTTTGTGGACATATTTTTTACACTGCTTTAGGGTCTTGAATTCAAATGCAGTGGATCCGCCGCGTTTCTTTTTTTCTATAGGCGCTGAATGTTGGCGATTTCGAATAATTCCCGACATCCTTACACGCTTACTATCCCCAGTCTCAGCTCCTAAGGGCTTACTCACGCGAGTGTTTGGCCACACGTAGAATTTATGCAACGTCAAATCGTGTTCCATTTGTGTTCAAAGACAGACAGTTGCCAAATAATTTATGCCACGCGGGCATTCCCTGGAGAAACCCATATATTTCGCTTATCTCTTCGTCACAAATCATGTCTGGTTTGCACGTGACTGTTTTAATATAAACATTTATAAGCAGTTACTCCTTGCTTTGGAACGGAAAAAAATCAAAGAAGACATCTGCTCTGGTTTCCTCTTGTCAGTCGACAATTAACTCTGCCGTTCGTTTTCTAATCGAAATCAAATATCATGCATTACTGTTCCAGAATCATTATACACTGAACAATGCTCCCGCCAGCTAATTCGGTTTCTCGGTACTCAGTGACTTTCTCAAGCGACATTTTTGCTCAGGTTATTGATTGGCGCATTTAATGTCATGCTACCATAAATCTGTTGCTTTTTGACAAGCATAATTAATGGTTATGTCAAGTTTAGGTTAGCTACAATTACACATCCTTTTGCAGATAGCAAGCTGTGTGCACAGTTGAACATATTTATCAAATTAATCGACACATGGTTTATATGAGTTTAACCACATGGGTATTTCTTTCCAGAGTATCCTCAACAACGTGCAATTTACGGTGCGAAGGGCCTGCACGCATGCATTTATCTATGTCGTGATGTACCCACATCTCAGTTGTTGACGACTTTTTCATTCTTACTTGCAAATTATGTAAGGGCTTCTGAGTTTTGCAATCTAAATCAGATTGCTTGTCAATTTTATGCCCAGTTCACTGCTTTTCGATTAATCTACTTGGTTTAATTCGAGATCAAATACAGTTTCAAATTAGAGGCATCTTTCTGCGCATCAATAAAAGCCATAAAAATGTATGGCCATACGATTTTCCCGTGGTTTTAGAAGAGCAAATTTGTAAGGGATCTAACTAAACTGTACTGGGTAAAGGACCACTGTTTGGTAGGTGAATCTCATCGTGGTCTGTTTACAATCGCGTAGACACGTTCTATGCTCTTGCGTGTGTTTTCACAAATGGGAATCACTGCTAAGCATTATTACTAGTATTATTATTCTTTACTTGATTGCATAACGAAAGCAATGATCATTGGGTGAATATCACAATCATATTTGTGGTTTCATTCTCGCAGTGCATTTAATTGACGTCGACAAGAATAAGACCCAGAGATGTTGGACGCAGAGACGGTAATGGAAATGATTTCTACATATCATTGGTTTTATAGACGACTTTGGGGATAGGGAAAGTTTATGAGAAAGCAATTTACTTATCCACAGTAATGATATTTAGATTTGCGTGTGATATAGAAAATTCGAAAACATATCTAGTACTCGGCTTTGACCATACTATTTCGAGGAGATCTAAAATCGAATAACCGTTCAATTAAATCAAAAGAAAAATTTACCAAATAAGGCCAAGTCCTTACAAAGCTGAAAGCGATCACAAACGAGATTCGAGTAGCAGCTGATCTTGTAAATTAACCTTGCGCCGTGCGAGTGGATGTTTGTATAAAAAAAACTAACGAATGACCATGCCCCATGGCGGCTAAGGACGACTGCACCGGGAGGGAGAGGGGGACAGGCAATCAAGAACCTGAAGTGACATGGAATCAACTTGGAGTCCCATTAGTTCCGGTGTGCTAACAAGCCGGGGAGTCGCCATCTATCAGGAAATTGGTCTTGGGTTGTTGGATCACCTTTAATTGCCGCGCACTCACTGCACGATAAGCTGGCACATGCCCATGTGCCACAGACCTATTCGGTTATCTTCCCATAACAGTTGGGATTCAGCATTGTTGATAACCTTACTGTCCCTCGTCATCAACAGCGGTAATCTCCTGTCCTAGCAACGGTACTGTCGAGCGTTATCAACTGAAAGGGGTAACTACCTAACAAGTTCACTGATTTGGTCAGTGCTCGTGACAGATATCCTGTTCGCCTGATCGAGACAGCTTTGTTTGGACACGGTAAAATAGTGGGAAAACCTCCTAGGTTACTTATATGGTAGACAATTAACGGAATTTGTTTTTTTCTCAGTCTGACTCCGTACTCCATAAATTTGATTCCGTCGATCGGTCTATGAAACTGATATGGAAGTTTCAATGCATTTAAGGGTAGAAATGCCGCCCAATGCATTAAAATGATTTATCCTTTAAAGCAGTGCACCATAGAGTGACGGTCATCGGTAGGTATTGAAAGTATTCATCTTTTGATGAACTATTTGCATTGTTATTCAGTGGTCTAATTAATTGAATACGTACTCCATTTTTGATAGACACTGAAGGTAGTTTCGCAGACCGTAAACGGCATAAGCATTGGGGTGATCAAATCACTAATTAACGCCTGTGCGCAGCTTGTTGATGGAAGCTTGTAGTCCGTAGGACACAGCAAAATGAGATACCCTGAAATCAAACGTTATATCATGAAAACCATTAAAACAATGCAAACTTCAGAACCAGTCGCTGGTTAAATAGCGTTAAGATCTCCAAGTAAATTTGTACATAGCGAGGGAGACAAGAAGTACTATTTATCCTTTTGCATTTGGAACTCAAGCAGGAGACAATCCAAGGTGCTTGATTCCATCTTTCCCTACTTACCCGATTAGAAGTTGACGAAAAATTGATATTCTCGGTGATCTCGAGCCGAAGGAGACCGAAATTCTTGAACGAAGAAGGTAGACTGTTTCCACCTTTTATTTGTGCTCATCATCGTGGAATGTGTGACGTGGATGATCACTTTGGCGAACTGAATACGACCGCCCGTATCATTCCGGATGAGCTCAACTTCTGATTGGCATTTAGCGACAGTGAGAAGTTTTCACCAACAGGCACGTTGTGTTCGTAAGACTATTTTGCAGTATTGGTAGATTCTCAAAACTAGCATTGGCAAGGAACTTATATTTGTGTATCAGGTTGTTAACAAACCATAAAATACTGATTGTAAGATTAATCCCCTTTTCCGAATCGCTTCATTTCCGGCTGCTGGAGACCCGTCGCCATCGGATCCATCCCCAAGTCCGGTTTTCCAGCCGGAAATTTTCGTCCCATCGCTTTTGTATTCTGATTTCGTAAGTCAACAGTGCCAATCGCTCTGAAAAGATATCTTCACAGGCGGTTAATGGTTCCGGAGTCCTTCAATGGGTTATCCTTTCTCTTTAGTCGTTTTCAACATGCATTAGAGACTGATATGCTAGTTCCAGTGGTCATTTATTTAAATACGCTGATGTCACCTTCTGCCAGTCTAAATTTGGAACCAGGAACTTTCTCAACTTTACCAAGAATTTGTGTCTCATTCACGGGTTTTTCTATTCGTTCTGGTTTTAAGTCATAATTCGGTAAAATGCCTCCAGTGTCTGCATATTTGTTTCCAAACTTCTTACCAGTCCGATCTCACTGTTACCATCACACAGCCACTTAGCAGATTGGATTTCTTCAAATTACTAGGAATCATTATCGACAAAAAGACGGGGTGCCCATCTCTCATTTCCAATTACATGAAGAAAATTAGATTATTGTTCATATTAAAATGCCACAACATTTCCAGGTTAAACTGAACACTGTCTCCGAATTTGCTAACCAACGCTTTTTCTACCCCTCCACTTTATTTATCTACCATTTTTATTGTTTTACTATAGAAAGACTTCGTAAAACTTAGTCGGGATATATCAATTTTCAGTGATGTATCGTACGTACTACTAAAAGAACTGGGCGCCAAAGTGTATGATGTGCATCCATGCCTATTTGCAAACTTTTGCACAGGAAATTGTTTCGGATCTATCCCATTCTCTAAGTAAGGAACTTTCAAAAGGCTGTTCTCAAGCTAGGACACGTTTTACCTTCAACTATATACCGTCTTTCAAAAATATCCATGGGAAATCGACTGTTACTACTTAGATCGAATGCTCGCCAATCCGGAGAGGGTTTTAACTGGATTACTGCACACTGTCGTAGCTTGGCATTTTTTTGTTCAAATGTGTTACTCTGTCATTTTTGACGGGTTAACTAAGCGATTCATCTCCAACTTAAATGCCGACAAAGGTGAAAGCAAACGTTCATGCAATTACAAATACAAAATCTAACGTCTACTCATTGCGTCCCACTTATTGAGACTGTATTATCTGCTAACCATGGATCATAGTTAACCAGATTTTCATGTGAAATCAATATCCTCAAATCCATACTGCAAACTGGATATATCCAGATAAAAGTATTCTCAGAGTTGACCTGAGTGGATGTTTGAAAGTCTGATTTTCGTACATTTTAACAAAACTTCAGGTTAAATAAGAAAGTCCGTGGACGACAGCTTGCCGATAGAAAATCTAGTCGATCAAAATCAGTCAGGCAAAAAAGATGTCATTTTCGGTCGGTACTTGAAAGGATCTGTTTCATTCCGTGATGGTTTTAATAATTATTTAAATGAAATAATTCACCATGTGATATCATCGCCCAACTCACCATAAAGAAACCATGGAAGCACTGTATAGCTGTTTCATCCTTGGGTCGATCGCTGTGAGCTAACGGACAGTAACCGTGCAAATCAGTGACGGATAGGTGCAACATCATGTGGTAAAGTTCAACAAACCGTTCAGAGCCTGCCCGGTAGCGTAATTGGCTAAGGCGTTCGACTCAGAATCGTTCGTCCTTGTTCGGGTTCGCGTCCCAGTTGGGGCGCGGTGGATATGCACTGCTCATGATTCCTAACAAGGATGAAACAGCTGTACAGTGCTTCCATGGTTTCTTTATGGTGAGTTGATCGATGATATCACATGGTGAACTATTTCATGTAAACATTCAATCTTCTACTACTAAAAATTTATTTAAATATCCATGAGCTTTTTCATTCCGTAGACCTAACTGAAAACTTTGTTTCCCCTAATTTTCTACGTGTCTGATTGGGCGAACCTTTTGTTTTGTCCATTAGCTTAGACGATGACTGCTTCGTTTTGCTTTCACCTCGGATTTCACCAGAAGTTACCGGTCTAACTACAATCACTATACTCCAACCAGAAGTGGTGCACGGTAAGATGAGACCATTGAGCCGAGTTCTCATTCACTTTGCTTGGATAGGTCTCGAATCCAAATGAGAAAACCCTTGACAACTCTTGTCGCATTTCTCGTACTGAAACAATAGAGACGCCTGAGATGTCCATCCACTGGGTGACAGTAATCCCGAAATCGGTCTTGTCGCCGGATCAACGTTTTGGCATTTCACTGTGAATCTAGTGGAACTGGATCTCCGAAGCACTGGCAGGTTTCACATTTTTGTAGTCATTCACTGGTCATAACCATGATTATGAAGATCGATTGCACTGATACATGACAAATAAATAAACTATCAATAGGGTGAAAGTTTAGAAGGAGGTAAGTGCTTGCATCGACATGAAAAATCAGCAAGTTGATTGTGTTAACTAGTTCATTGGTTACCAGCTGGCGTTAGTTTACCACGTCACGTGAGTCAGCATTCTTATCCTTGATTAGGTAAGGTAGAAAAATAACTGAAGTCTTTCGCCATTCCATTAGTGTGCCTATTTGTGTGGTGGAAAAACCGGAGTTACACCCGTTTGGAAGAAAAAAGCCTAATAGAATGCGTCTTTTGATCAAAGATTAAATGCAATCCACTTAGCACCTATGGGACTTTCATCAAACGATGCCAGCAGAAGGATATACTACCGATTGCATCGTTCGATGCCGACCGTTATGATGTGTGGTTTACAGCCCTAAAAACACTTTCCTCAGTTTTAATAAATCCAATCCACTCAGACATTCACAGACAAAACGTGGTATTCAGTTGGAATCCATTCCAGTGTGGGTGCATCATATACCCATGCACACAAAGGGTCTCGTTTGCAATCTGATTTGTGAATGTTTCATAGTTTCTCTATTTCCAAGTGTGCAATTGAGCCATACTAGAATGTTTCGATTGAAAGCATAACATTCCTAAAGAAAATGCTCAACTGAATTTTTCTCGATCTTACCTCACCAATGTAATCTCTAGAAAATTTGTTGTTTACTCGGTGATAAACTGCACGTCAAGCATTTACCATCCTCTCCGAAGTCAATGAATCTGCCCAGGTCCGAAGGTGGAACACACCCACAAGGTCATGAGTAGAAACTATGAATGTGTATAAACCAAAATAAGAATTGTACACAAGTGTCAAACGTGTTCATTTCACGAAGAGGACAATTTGATTGACATTAGGGGCAGAGTGAGCAAAGAAAACACAAGATGGGAATGTGGAGCAACCTGTTCTGTATCTGTGCAACTTTATGTTAAAATCACCTCCTAACGAGAACCGGGCTAGCGCTAACTGGCTCCAGTAGGAAAGAAATTTATGTGAGAAAAAAAATCTCATTGAGTCTTTGAGTTACTTCGGAACAGTTTCAGAATTCAATAGAATGCATAAAGTACACTCAGAACTAGTTGGAAGAACTTCTTTCAGCCATCTCATTTGCCACTTTATTTTGAAATTATGTATGAGATCGCACGGTTAAAAAAGTGGGCCTAAATAGCCTTCCTTCAGCAAAAACCTAGAATTCATTGAAAGTATTATCACACCGAGAATTTGGGGATGTGATTGGCGAGGTGTAATTTATTCACACTGATAGTAGTTTCTACTGGTGTGACCCTAAACAGGCAAACTGTTCCAAAGCCACATGCACTGCAGAATGTGGCCCGGTGGCTCACTTGGCTAGAGCGTCGTGTTAATAACGCGAATGTCGTGGGTTCGATCCCCATCCGGGCCATAGTTCGTTAGTCCAGTTTCTCTGACCGGCGGTGGCCAAGCGGATAATGCCGCGGCGCTTGGACCTGAAGGTTGCGCGTCCGAATCCTCCCACCGCCGGTCAACTTCCCCACTTGGCCGCCCTCTGCTGACCGCGGCCACCTTCCCGAAAAATGATGCACATTGTTATTTCATTAATGAAGGAAGTAAAAGATAAAAAAGTCGAAACAGTTGTTTTCAGTGCAAAAGTGGACGAATACCACGATAAAAGGGACAAGCGTGGATGAAGTCTGCTTCGACGCAGGTACTAGTAACTCGCAATGCTCACCTGCTGTGACGTTAGCCACTCAGCTATAGCTCTACCGCTTCTTCATTTTGCAAGCACCAGCGGTTCCCCTCAATCTGAGTCAGTTTACATGGCCAGCCACCGTGATTTGGCTTCTTGCTATTGGCGTCCTTCATAGTTTCTTGTGAACTGGATCAAGAGGGTGGATTCGACCTGATTCCTTAGTAAGTCAGAAGTATACTTGCAACCAACCAGTGTGCACTGGAGTTTTGTTAATGGATTCTGGCTCGTCGACTAACGTGGCGATTGATCAGGACCAGAAAGTTTGCTACTCCATCCAGTTGCTTGATTACGCTAGACAACCCGCCTAATTGCCGTTTTCATAGCTACACAGTGCGCTAATTGGGAGCAGTATAGCTACTTGTATGATCCAAACCGAAGTTGACTGTTCTCTGATTAGTGTGAATTATTTATTTCCAGTTCTCTTCCGTTTGAGGTGAACACGAAAAAAATGCAGATTTGGCAATAGGAGAGGAAATTACAAATACGTGTGACAGTTGATGCGTTCCGACGACTAACGTGGTGGACAACTGAAGTTCGTTACAGATGAAATGGCGGGTTGTTCATTAAACGAAACCGCTTGTTTAAAAGGTTTGCCAGTAAACTGATCACATTCCAGTTGGTATGAGGTTTACAAGTAGCAGTGCAAATAAATAAAAAGTCCTTGAAAATTACCAAAGAGCACACTGAGAAAACAAAAGTTGGCGAACAAGCTCGTTTTCAGTGATTCGTACTCATGCTATTACATCACTATATATATATATATATCTTGACAAAAAATTTTAACATAGGAAGGACTGGACTAGGCATATACAAATATGGGTGGGGAAGGGATTTGTGGTGTTACATGCATAACCTGAATACACAAGAATGTGTTGTGTTAATTGTTTTGTTGTCTACGGTTTGTATTGGGACGGCGGGTGGGCCAGGGGAGTTGAAGCGCAACCACAAATTGTTTTTGAAAACAAAGTAGAGGATTGTGAAGACGGATTGCGACAGCTTCCGCAGTGCTCAAGAGGCGACACTTTGCCAACCTGGATTGTTGACCTCTGACCTTATACAGGGTCCGGAAAGTTTGCGTCACATTCACGGTGTGGTTAGTCTGTGCTAGATGTGAAACCACTGCGCTATTAAGTGACTTAATTGTTCCAGTGCCTAACCATGCCGGGTGGTGCTCACGGATGCGTTCAAACAAGCGCCTGGTCGTGCGGCCGATGTACATTGTCCCACAGGAACCGATCAGACAGAAGGTAGCAAAGCATAGTCTCAAAGACACATTTGAGCTTATCGATTCTGTGAAAGAACCAAATATGAAGGGACGAAGAATGCTTTCTTTACACGTCACCGCCCTTTTTACCAACGTTCCGATCACGGAGACAATCGAATACCTCTGTGACTACATCCAGAACAATGGCTTAGCGACAAGCCTTCCGATAACAGACTTGAAACAACTATTGGTCTTTTGTAACTACAACGTCCAATTTAAATTCAATAATCAAATTTACCGTCAAAAGGACGGCGTAGCGATGGGATCCTCACTCGGTCCGCTGCTAGCTGACATTTTCATGGCAAAGCTGGAACATGGACCACTCGAGTCGTCAATACAATCGCTCTACTTATACAAGCGTTATGTGGGTGACATCTTCTGTGTACTCAACCCTTCGACGAAAACTAAACAGCTGTTGAATGTGTTCAACTCGGCTCACGCAAATTTGAAGTTCACAACAGAGATGGAGCTGAACAGTGAAATAGCTTTCTTAGATGTACGACTAAGTCGTCAAGAAGACGGTTCAATTCGGCGATCAGTACACAGGAAAGCCTTGTCTGAACGCATCCGTGAGCACCACCCGGCATGGTTAGGCACTGGAACAATTAAGTCACTTAATAGCGCAGTGGTTTCACATCTAGCACAGACTAACCACACCGTGAATGTGACGCAAACTTTCCGGACCCTGTATAAGGTCAGAGGTCAACAATCCAGGTTGGCAAAGTGTCGCCTCTTGAGCACTGCGGAAGCTGTCGCAATCCGTCTTCACAATCCTCCACTTTGTTTTCAAAAACAATTTGTGGTTGCGCTTCAACTCCCCTGGCCCACCCGCCGTCCCAATACAAACCGTAGACAACAAAACAATTAACACAACACATTCTTGTGTATTCAGGTTATGCATGTAACACCACAAATCCCTTCCCCACCCATATTTGTATATGCCTAGTCCAGTCCTTCCTATGTTAAAATTTTTTGTCAAGATATATATATATATATAGTGATGTAATAGCATGAGTACGAATCACTGAAAACGAGCTTGTGTCTTCTCAAATAACAAGTCATAATGGACAACTTTGCGGTCATCCATATACTTAAGATTGGATACGTCCATTAATGAAACGTGTGAAGTAAACCAATGAGGTTGCTAAATCCATTCCCTCTTCGGCTGATCACGACAGAGAAAGTCGTTGCGGCTGTTTAGATAACTTCGGCTTCGGGATAAAACCCGCGAAAAATCTCTTTTTGTCAGCTTAGGTGGTTTTGACCTGAGTTCAGCTGTGTTCAATAAATTTGAGCTGATCACTCCAGCGTTGCGCTTTCGTTGTTTTCTCGCATCAAACACGTACGATTGGTACATCGACCGGTCAGCAATGAGCCTTTGAGTTTTATTCGGCATCATTCTGTGCAATATCGTTAAAAATTTATCTATTCGGCTGCAAAATAAACTGTTCCATGTAACACGATTGGATCATCAAATAATTTGCAAAGCACTCCCATAAAGCGGTCGGCTGTGCGATTCAGTTAAGGTTGTTCTCACTACTTAGATACCATGAGTTCAAAAATCTTTCCTCGAAACCGAGCTATCACAATTGTGATTTTAAGCCCGGTAAGCGGGCTTGGAATCCTGGCTTAGGTGGATCGAAAACACGCTACTTTTATTTTGCTACCTTTGAAACTAACGGCAAGTTTCCATTACTGAGTATATCACAAACAATTCCCCGGAAAATTGACTTCAATGAACATATGGTAGTCCATTGGCTTGTAAATACCATAAGATTTGAACGAATTAGCTGATTCTTGATTTGCCAACTGGTGCCGGAGATGTCATGAATTGGCTGATTCACTCAGGAATTTTAACCACAGACAAACCTGAGTATGTTGTGACAGATCCATTTGGATTTGCCGGTTTTACCAAAAACCCCGGTAACATTGTATTATTCATCTTGTCGGTCGAACAGGGACTGAAATTTTCAGCAGTTTTCCGCATCGCCCATCTAAGAGATTAAGAATAACAGATAAGAGGAGGAGTAGGCAGATATTCGAGGATGAGTTACAAAGCTGAAGCGCACTCGATGGTCTCTGCTTACCTTGAGTCAGCTTTAGTTTAGCGGTCAGTCACGAATGTTTTCGATGACAACTCAAAAAACGTCAGTACGAGAACGATGGACAAGTTCCAAAATCTTGTGAGAAATGCAATAGTTAAGCTTAAGGTGGTGTATCTAAGCCTTCAGTCTTCAGAGCGATACTGAAATCATGATAGGTTAAGGTAGTCGGAACATCTTTTGCATGCTGTCGTCGGAGGCAGTTAATCGTTGGAAGATGGTTCGAGGTAGCCAATCGATTTCACATATCAAAGTATAAAAAGTCTGACCGGTAGACCGTTTGGTTTACCTCGGGCTGGACGAACGAGTTTGGGGTCTACGGGACCCCCCTCTCCAAAACTATCTTTGACGACTGTTAATGGTGTGATTCACTGTCACAATCAGTGGCGTTCTCGTGTCCGGAATATTTTTCTCCCGATTATTTTGCAGTAGACGTTTCACGATCCCTCCATATTTTTTTCTCTTTTAGTACTTAATACTGTGAAACCGCAAACAAACTAGTGCACGTTGTACAAACTGCGTTTTGTAGGATCGGCCATGAGAGTAATTCAGAGAGCACAAACTAGTGCTAACGTGGACGGGAAAACGAATGGTTGAACCATCCTTTTTCCGCGATAAATGATCAAAAAGAAAATTCAGTGGACAAGATTGCATGGTTTTTGTCCGGGACTCGGTGCATATGTGGAATAAAATGTTGCTGGCATATGCCTCCCTATTAAGTTAATCTCTCCTCCCTAAGAAGAAAATACACAAAGTACAATTATGGGGAAGGAGAATTTCGGTTACTTTAATAATGGTCCCTGTTTCCGATCCATTATGGGTTCACAATGGTGCGTACCAGTGGCCTCGACAAACCACAGTATCTAGAATAATAAATTGTGCATCGAGTGTAGGAAACAGTCACTCGACTAACCGGATGTTGCATCTTCCGAAGGCGGTCAGTTACGGCGGATCACGGTGGATTTACCGTTCGACAGTGTCCGCTTGCGGTCGTGTCGCGGAAACTTAAGTCCGATTCGTATTCTGTTCTATCAAACGCTTTTCACAAGTTAGCCGACAAAGTCAAGACTTAACGTATACCGCGACGTTTGTGTGCCTATGGGAGTTGTGCTGTTGACTAATGGCTAATTGTCTTGTCATCGAAGGTTCCGTGAAGGAAAGCCACTCAGATCTTCATTGAAGGCAAAATGCAGCACTCACATATGAAAACAGTCGTCTTTTCAGTGTTATCCGGTCGCATAAGCATGTGTGCGCATGAAGGCTTGCAGTGTAAAGAAGGAAGGTCACAATCAATTTAGATTTCAAACTTTTGTTTCTATGTTCACCTCCTCTGTATATTAGATTTCGCTGCGTTCAATGACCACCAAAGCACCTGTGGAGTCAGTGTGTTATCAAGAGCTGGAGAACATCTGTAGCTGGGGATGCATCATGTGACTAATACAATTGGCTACATGAAATGAAGGGAAAATGATACGTCAGTTAGGTGATCTACAGTAAAGTAACTGCCTGTAATGGGGCATCTTAAACAGCGCACCACGAAATCGATAAGGATAGTCAACAAATTCGCACATGAGCAGTAGCCTGTCCAATTAGTTGTTCCGATATTTCGCCAAGTTTATTTTCCACTTCGGACTGTGAAAACAGTTCAACATACTTTCAGAACCAGCACAAAATGCTTCACGGTTCCAATGCGAAAACAACCGCTAGTATGGCTATTCAAAGCAACGTGAAAGACACCCGAAAGCTTGCGGTAGATGCATGGATCTGATAAAGTTTGTGCGAGTAATCATGTTTTGATCGAATGCGATCGGATCACTGTCCTGGATCACTGTCTGATCGTTAAAGATATTCGAGTTTCTTAAAACTTGATCTGAATGCTAAGTTTAGGATGATGGGCACCATCCGACCTAGGTCGAAACAGCAGCCAGCATTGGCAAGGTGTAAATCACTACCAGTTTGATTGATGAAATTCCATAGTTTTCTCCTACACCTTGTTTGTTACATTCAAACTACCGGGTGTGAATAGTTGATGTGCGATTGCCAAAAGTGATACTTCGATAAGTCAGTCCATTTTCCCCCTTATGGGGTAATTTTGATATGCTAATGCACAATAGATTGGAATTGATAAGGAATTATGCTCTGTAGAGTGATGGGAAAAGGAGATAAACAAGGGAATAAATGCACAGTACACATCTTGGAAATGACTTTGAAAATTGTTTTTTTCCCATTCTGTTCTCAGAAACTAATACCACGTTGGAAAGTTATTTTGTTGCTAGCAGAAATTGCCGTACTGTGGACGTCAAACGACAGGTGGGAGAGAGTAAGTCTGAAAACGTGAATTCTCGTACCTGATATGCTTTTGGTATGTTCGTTGTGAGGCGGTACTTTATTGACTAAGGTCAACCGTCATAGATGGGCAACGTTTGACGTGAAAGTTGATTCCTCAAACGTTTGATTTGCCCGCATTAGAGTCATAATAAAAAGCGATTGCTGGGACTGACAGTCTAATTCAGTCGATATTAGATGTTCAAACTCTCCCAAATGAAATCACGTTTGCTCCTTAAGGAAATAGTAAGTTCCGGGTCCGGTTCAGAATGTTTGAGGTTCCATTATTTTTTCGTTCCGCTTACTTCCGTTTTCGTAAATCTTCCCCAAGTCAGTTGCTGTTCATCTTCATTTTATCCTTACGTCGATGAAATATTCATTGTATATCAGCCGTTTAATCATTCACGTCTTGGCTCTGGAATAACTGACTGGTCGAGAGTAGCAAGATTCTAACACCAGTGGGAAATACCCCGACCATAACTAAACTTACATGGGTTAGCGATGAAGATTGTAGAAGGTAACTTGGATAATAATGCATTTAACATCTGACCAACTCGTTTTAGTCTCCAAATTAAAACACATTCATTGTGAACCGGGTCTGACGTTAATGGTCACAATGTACGCCAACACATAGATCGACAGAACGGTTATATTCACGGATTTTCGCCAAACATTTGTGCGCACTAATCAGTAGTCACGTAACCATTTATATCTCTCTCTTCGGACAGCGGTTGGGCTGCCGAGGTGAAGGGAGTTTTTGCTTCAGAGAGTTACCTCACTCTTAGCGCTTCTCCAAATGCGGAACAACATGTTTTACGAAATTTGATTCTTCAGAAAGAATCCATTTGCTCAGGGCAATACGCTCCGATATGCGGAACAAATAGTCACTGAACTTCTTAATTACTCCCAGTTATGTATTGCTAGCAACATAATCGCTGACATGCAATCCCGATTCGTGTGTGCACAAAATTGCGAATGTATTTCCGTGTTTTTTCTTCTGCGATTTTCCTTTCTTGCACGCACCTCAGTGCATTCGGCGTGCCACACGTATACACATTTAGCACAGCATATATTTTACATGAAACAAGCTTGCGTCACATTTACAAAGCTTTTTTATGAAAGCACATGACTGAAAATATTGCTATCAACAATTTTGTTGGTTAATGATGATAATTATATACGTGATTTGGAACTTAATTGCAGATATGAACTTTTTGCGTTGGTACGATTTGCATTGCATTTGAGGCGAACCCTTTCGTATTTGCCGCAGCTTCGATTAGCCGAAAACAGACTAAGTAAGAAATTATTTGTCCTGATATACCAAATGATACGTTGCCCGTGTTACTGGAAGCATTTAGCCCACGTTCGTGAACTAAGTACTGATTTTTTTCCTCAAGTCGTAGCTGTGTTCACTTATAAAACATGGACACCACGACTTCTGTGCTTTTGTGTATTGATTCATTTGAATCCTTTTCCATTCCAATTTCACGAATGCACCACGTGTCGGTTCCTTCGCACGAGTATGCGTTTAAGTGCACGGGACATACCCTGTCCCGAATGTTTTGCGAAGTGTCCCAAAAGCAATTTCCCCCGGGGGACAAATTGACCTGCACTGGGACAACCTATTTTTCTCGCCGTCTAGCAGATAGTGGAAGTATCACTAGATGCTGTATCGGTGCAAAAGTACCAAGAAATATCTAATTAATCCCGAATGAGCCGCGAATTTACGTTAGCTGATATATTTATTAGTTGGCACTTGACAGATATCTTGTGAGACAGTCACAGTTTTGAATATAGTCACGCCATCGTGCTTCTTATATTCCGCAGCCAATATGCTCGAATGAAAACCAACGAGTAATGCGCTTTTAATTGGCCTACTATTCCCGTGGTTTCTCGTACATAAGACGAACATCTCAACTGAAAGTAACTGGGAGACAGTCAATATATGGATCTGCCGCGAAATAAGCCCATTATAACAGTCAGACAATAGGCTGTAGGGTAACGTATGTTTTCGATAAAGTCGATTTTTTACCCCTAGTAGCGGAATTATTCATAGTTGCCATATTTGAATGAATCTAGCATCTGGAAATCTTTTTTTTCCTCCCAACCCTCTTTCGAAACTGCTTATATATGTATACATATACATATATATATCTGTGTAAATATATGTATAGGTGCCCGCACACTAATCTGAGAAATAAAAATACAAAACCTGGTGGGATGTGAAAATGCGGTGGATATGGTACGAAAAATTCACACCATATTCAGAATTTGTTATTCGTGAGCGATTGAATAACACAGATGTTCGATATCAGCCTTCTTACTTAGTAAATGTTCTACAAAACCTATGGTCTTAAAGCAGAGCCAAAATATTTCGTAGAAAAGTAGAAAATTCGACGTCATGAAGAACTTTTTGTGGCACATTTTTTAATGTTTTGCGGGAAGAAGCATACGAAAACTTCTGTGGATGTCGATAGCACCAATTGTGCTTTCAACCGTCCTTTCACTTATACCCTGACCATATTTGGACAGGGTGATGATAAGACAGTTAAGAGTTTTTCTAGAGAAAATGTGCTCGACCTTTTCCGCACTACTATAGTTACCACGGCAGTTGGTCCTGATAGTCTGTCCTCAACCCTTTTTAGACATGGTGCTGTGGCTCTGATCGAGGCATTTACTTCTCTGATTAACTGATCATTAATCTCGTCTGCTATCCCTGACTGTTGGAGACCTGTCACTATTTTTCACATCCCTAAGTCTAGCAGTTCTACTGTTTTGGCAAAACGCTTTCGCCCCACCGTCTTAACGTCTTCTGGTCCTGAACTGACGCAGCGTGCTGCACTTAAGCGTCTGCGATCTTCTATGTGTCCCCATGACGACCCCTTTCAGTTCGCCTATAAATCTAACAGGTCCACTTTGGACGCTGTCGCCTCCCTCAATCACCACATTTGTAAGTCCTTAAACGCATCCATGAAATCCGTGCGTTGCACCTTCCTGGACTATTCGTCGGCATTTGACTCAGTCCCACGGTCTCTTCTACTCCACAAACTGCAAACATTTGGTTGTCCCAGTTCTTTATTAGCATGGCTGTCTGATTACTTTAATAACCGAACCCAGTGCACACGAATAGACGGTAAAGTATCAAAACTGCTGATTAACAACTCAGGCGTGCTACAGAGCGCTGTTCTCTCACCTTTTCTCTTCTCTACTTACATCAGTGATTTATGAGCTACCTCCCCTGTCATTTGTTTAAGTATACTGATGATGTCGCCCTCTCTCAAGCTGTTTATAGCGAGTGATTTTCAATGTTTCCCCAACAACCTATCTTCCGCTTACGATTTCTCTGCACGAGTTGGCTTAAATCTCAACACATCCAAATGTTTTGAACGTCTGTTCTCTCTCTTTCTCGGTCAGTCTACCCATCCGAAACGTCTTCCATCAACTCAAAAGCACTTACCACGGTTGATTCTGTGAAATATTTAGGAGTTAATATTGGTAAAAGTCTGAAGTGGACTTCTCACATTTCCACCTGTGTAAAGAATCTCCGACGACTGTCACTTCAAATCAGGAAGCTTCGACACTACGGGGTGATACAAAGCAACATATCCCGATTTGTATACCAATATGTTTTCCAATCTTTCTTTACGACTCTCCCGCCATTTTTCCAGGTTTACTTAAAAAAGACTAAAATTCTTCGCTCGGGTACTATCAATTATTAGCCGAGTATCCTTCATACCACTAACTGAACTGTCCCTAAATCTATGTGATCAGCACTTATCAGCATGCCAGAAATTTGCCAACAAAATTCTTTCTGATCCCGCGCATCCTCTGCACAACGATCTCTTAAAGTGTCGCTCTCATATTTTGACACGATCCGCTTTTCGTTCCATACCCTCCTGAATCAATATCTATAGGAACTCCACT
Organism: Fasciolopsis buskii; assembly: GCA_008360955.1. NCBI lineage: Eukaryota > Metazoa > Platyhelminthes > Trematoda > Plagiorchiida > Fasciolidae > Fasciolopsis > Fasciolopsis buskii. Next base: position 68,338 of record LUCM01000560.1, on the reverse strand, counting down.
GTCCCATATTAAGCACGAATTTTGACAAACCGTGGCCGAGTTTCAGGTTAATTCCTGAGCGACCTGTTATAATATGTTATGATTATTCCGGGATGGGTTCATTTATGTTTTCTACAAGGCAATGAGTGTATTTTTATTCATTTATTTTCCCCCCACTAATTTAATTTTTACCCTCAGATTTTTTGACTGAAATGCGACATTATGGATTGTTCGCAAGAGTCCATGCAATATAATACAATACAATACAATACAATACAATGCAATGCAACACTGAACGTCGGAATTCCTTAATCAAGCCAGCATCAGATTTGGGCCAAAACACCGTACGACGCCACGATCATTCTTTCTGTCGTACACCATTCATTCAGGTTGAGTTCACGCCAATAAAACAACAGACTGGTGAAATTAAAGTTTTGTTGCAACCTAATTTAGAGAAAGAAAAACATGGGAAACATTGGGAAACGCTAATTACGTCTGGACATCATTCGTTACTTCAAGTCAGAAAACATCATCATTTACATGTGGACAAATAAAAATCATTTATTTGAACTTTTACCGTTCGATAACAGTGCCTATTCAAGCCTAGTGACAGTTTGTCGACGTTTCCGTTATCGCATGTATTGTTTCTCCTTTGGGAGTTGTAGCATCCACCGTATGTAAACCGAATGATAGTTTTGTGCTTGATAGCAATAGAAGACAATAAAAGACCTGTTATTTAACCCCGTGGTAAGATACAATGATTATATGTCTAGCATTCTTCACAAAACAAGAACGAAACTGTGCAAACACTTTGAGTATCCAAGCGAAATAAACATGCAGAAAATGGGCAAAAACAGGACATGTATTGATCTTATACAGTTGGTAATTTTGATTGTGGTCGGTTAGCTTTGAAAGAGTTGTGCACTGGCGGATTGCAAAAAAGCATTCGTTAGAACATTTTCGAAAAAGTTTTAATTAACTGATCCAAAGCCCAGTGAAGGATAACGAAGTCTATCGATTGTGACCGTGCTCAGGCAGTGCCTTGCCAATACGTGGATTAGATTGTCTTGATTAAATCCTGATTTTGTTTTCTCTGGTGGGATTTGAGCTCGTCATAGCTAGAATGAACGGATGGTGATAAAACTAGACGGCAATTCAGTTCTCGGCACTTCTGCTCGCTAAGCTGCGGAGGTGTACACGGCCTTCTGTTTTGGGCAACAAATTCGTTGATATAAGAATCATACACTGTTCATCTTCTCGGTAGTATGTTTCAACTACAGGTGAATGAGCAGAATTTTCCAGATTCATGCGACCGGTTTTACAGTTTTCGCCTGAGCGGCAAAATTCTTCCGAACAATCACCATGTGCTTCTTTAATAGACTTATCATCCACTCATGCTCCTAACGATTCAAAGGAAATTCTGGTGACATATACTGTACACTTTATAAGCATAGTTCATAAAAACCAAACTGGTATGCCATCCCGTGAAGTCATTTGTGTTTTTTGGGAGTCTTTGGAAGCCAAAACACATTCAGTAGCCGGAGTGGAAGTTCTTGCAGAAAAACATGATCACACGTCAAAAGTACAATGGATGAATAAACAACACCAATCTGATTGACGAAAGAAACTAATTAGATAATGCGGAAAAAATCCGATTGGTCATTGGCAGTATTAATCTTCTGACAGTAGAATCGAATCAATAAAACAAAATATTAGACTTCCACACGAGAAGAAATTATTCGATAGTGTTTTGCATGTTCTTGTATAAATGGATCCTTCTTTGAGATCTCAAGGTCCGGATTGGTCTTTTTTGTTAAAACTATTGATAAAATTTGTAGCCCTATGCAACCTACGAAGTTAGTCAGAAACAAATCAGTAGTTCAGTGGGCAGGCACACTTCTTTTCTAACAGATATGAAGTCTAAATTCATCTATTTTCTGTGTCTGACTATGGGCTGGAATGTGGCTGAAGTAAGCCGTTTTTTTCAGACCGAGTTGTTGGAACATTTCCTTACACAAGTCGCCATATGGGCCAAATGAGAATTGTTCACGTGTGTTCCACAATCCGTTTTCCGTGTCCAGTAGAGTTTCCCAGAAGGTCAGCTTTCAAACTTTTGAAGTTGCACGTTGCCTCTCCGAATCCGACTTGTGGCCTCAATATCCTCAGTTGGCATCCCTTAATCGAATGCAACCTGATTACTGAAAGACGATATACGTCTTCCGTATAAGTAATCAAGTAGCAAAAGGTAAACTATTCACGTAAAAGGATATTCTGTATTTGTAATCATTTTCGATAGGCTAATTGTTTCTTAAACTTCAGGAAGCAACTTGCTGCGCTACCCACTGCAATTTATATATTAATAAATAATTGTTATATATATATATATATTTATAGTAGAAAACGTCTTTTCCACTATATTCATGGACAAAGGATGCAACAAAATTACTAAACTGCTTCGTACTGAAGCAGATTTATGGTTAATTGGAACTTACTCTTATCTTTGGTGGGCCATTAAATGGTAGGTAACGTGTTTTCCCAAAACCGTGATAGTTTTTTAACTTGGTTCACAAATCGCAGGACAATGCTTGTTGTCGTCTATAGAATATTTTCCAATTAGAAGAAGTTACCGAGACCGATAATTCTGGCTATTCTCGGATATTTTTATTGCCTGCTGGTACAAAATTCGACCGAAAGAGGAAACGAAACTTTTCCCCTTGTATGTTGAGCGGTCTACCACTTGTTACCATGAACCATTTTTCTATGGTAAGATATCAGGAAGGAAAAAAACAAACAATCTTTAGTTCACCCGATTGACGGTCACAGTGATCTGACCATTACCATGAAAATGGACTCAAATTGCCAGGAATCCGACGAGGGAATAAGCAGACTCAATAAATGACATTTAAGGGCGATAAACCATAGTGCAGTATTTTATGAATGCACAACTGTCATGGGTTGAATGACTCGTCGAACTGTTCCAAATAAGTGTAAGCTAGCAAATGTCATCCGAGTTCACAAGGCAGCCAATGAAGTGAATTCAACTAAGTTATGGTAACCTAACGCATGACCGGAGATGGTCAGTTGGATTATGCATCCATCACCACCGGAATGTTTGTAGTTCAAATTCCATATCCATCGGCCACTTTGGCGGTAGATGAGAACGCGCTATTTCCCGGCCAATCACCACAGAGTGACTCAGTGTGGTTCTGTGCTACTTCACGTTTCAAGGCTATCGTCCACAGCCCCACCCCACCCTTGTCGAATTGAGTGTATCTCGGTGAGCATGGAACATGTTCCTTCCATTATAATCGTGATTAAAACAAGTTACAGGAAATGTCTACGGATTTTCGCTGTTCATTAAATGACAAGGGAAGATCCGAGGAACTGAAAGCGAAATATCCAGATCCTGGGCAGGACAAATTCATTCGGGAACCTAAGCCAACTGATTCGATCAGATACGATACAGCAGCTAAATGTCCCACACAGCGACCCTAGTCCAGCAGTCCGGTGAGCACGAGACGACCTAGCAACAATTACATCAAATATATAAGTAACAAACATCAAAATACATCTATATAATTACTTCAGTACTATGACCAACCGGTTTTCATGTAATGCCAAGCGCGAGCGTCGACTGATGTGTGTCCTGATTTACGACACGTGGAAAGGTGTGAGTTGGTGCAAGATGAAGTTGTATCAGCTTCAAACATTTGTGAGCGCCCTGAAGCTTATAATTAGAATGTTAAAAGTTAGCATGCGTTTCGCAGCATTTCACTTGTCTGAAAATGGAAAAAGTCGAAAACTATTGACCACTTATTTGATGGGCATAATCTGTGGTTGGCCCTAATTTCCTTTAAACCGTGAACGAATAACTCCGTAGAAGAAACGGAGAAAGCCAATGAAGATGGCCGGATGTCGCCGTTTTGGTTCCTTTTGAAGATCGCCATCCCGAAACGCACGGATACCACAAAACTTCAATTCATTAATCAATCCAAACTACTTTTTAATTAGTTCCATATCCAATAGTGGTTTCACGAAATTTAAAAGTAAAAATATTCAATTTACTGTCGATTAGTTTGTGAATACAAAATAATCAGTTACTACTGTGTAAATATTTGCCTTTAAACCTTATGATAAATCGAACGATTGATGTCACTATTCGTCTGTTATTTGAAAACGTTTCAAATTCCATAAATTTCACAGACCTGTATTGAATTTCTATTAGTGTCCAAGAGCTAAGCTCAGCGAGGCTATTTGGCATCGATTATTTAGAAGGTTGTATTATTCTATGGATGGACTTCTTCTTTCCACCCTGCATATTAACTTGGACTAACCATGTAGGGAAGAATTGTTGATTTCCTTTGTATCTCTTTTTTCTAGTTTGACGAGGGCTTCGGCTAGGACTAATGGAATGCGCGCGACCTCGGTCGGTTCGGAATCACGGGCTGTTTTTTGAGCAAAGTCAGCTGTCAAACAGTCGTTTATTCGATAAGTTTGTCTTGGAATCGCAACGATTGGCCCTCTAACCGCCATAATAATGTCACTGACGCTTTTTGTAGTGAATACGTCCTGAGGAGGTATTTTATTTATCCTTTGATTATTGTATTACTAAGATCACAACGTTGGTCATTTTCACTTAGGGAGTGGCAGTCAACCAAATTCAACCAAGTGAGGAATTTGACCAGCGGTGCCGGGATTCGGGCCGGTGATGTGCAGGTTGAGATGCCTAGAGATTGGCCGTTGGTTCACACAGTCAGATAACGCGGGAAACATTAGTGTGTCAATTGTCTATGGCCGACTTGCATTTGATTCCTCGACGAACCCTTTCAAAAACAGATCATTAATCACTGCCCGTTTGGTTCACTCGGCGCATATCATGGGCGTAATTTACAGTTAGCTAGTAATGCCAGAACAGGACAAATTTCAAGAAGCTATTGTTTTTTTTTAACTTTTGAAAAATATAAATTCAGGTTTCGAAAAACAAAACTTTAGTGTGTTTACCGGCGAATGTAATCATTGGGAACAAGGCATGTCAAACACCCAGACTATCGGGATCCCCTTTGTGTATGATTTAAAATGGAGCGAGCAAAGTAACATGTTTGTCAGTCAGCCAGTAACAACCAGTCCGTCAATCACTCAGTCAGTCAAGCAGTTGCTTGTCTAACAAAATTGCATTGGAGACTGGAACAACCTGTTTCGTGTTCGCAATTTGGAATTTGATGATCAGACAATGGTTTGTTAGCCCTTCTTTATCATTCGATTTTCACACGTTTTGGTTTTGCAAATTAGTCCTTTTATAAAAAAACTAACTAGAAAAATTTGGTCAGCCCATTCTGAAAGCTGAGTTTCCCAGGTGGATAGTAAAAAAACTCGACAAGATAAAGTTTTTCTCCTGCCATAAATGTTGTTTACCCTAGTGTGACTTCATCAGTCTTGTATAAAGCATTGCCGCCATCTTATCATTTGATGTGTGCTAACGAAGCCGAGAAACAGTAAACAACCCCTTTTTCATTCAAACTATATCCGCTGCGCTTCGGCAAGTGCTACCCGATTAGCTAGGGCACGCCTTTTTCTCAACATTCCCCGGGGGAGTGTCAACAAGTGATTCCTAACATCGATAATTAAGAATTATATCTTTGCAACTGATATACGGCCGTGCGTATTACCGGAGCTGTTATCTTGAGGGCAGTGTATACCTAGTAGCCAGGCGACAAACGGGCGAGACACATGACCACTCGAATAACAGTACAGGTTTGAGTTAAGAATGAAACTGAAAGATGTAAGTGTACATGTCTCCAAACACCTCGGAATGGTCGGGGATAAGCATCTGAAAACTCTAGTCGTTTACTGGCCCCAAAAGCCTTTCGAAGTGCTAACATGTGTTGTGTCTCAAATATCTTTTGCTGAGGAAAATCCTGCTTCCAGAGTTCCCGTGCCGGAGATGTTTCCACTAAATGGCAAAGACGAAGGCAAATGCCAGATTCCGTACACCAGCTCGAGTGGTTTATGGTAATCACTCTGTGGGGGGGGTGGTGGTTGGATAAGCCATCATTTCCAACCAACCGAAGGCTCTGTACGGACAATGCAGCTGGATGCTCACAGACACATGTGGTGGAGTGGTGTAATGGGAACCCAGGGCGTACGAACTGAGCTATCAGTCACCAATCCCCCTCGGCGTACGCGACCCTCAGATGGTCCTGGTGCCTTTTGTGTTAGACCATTTATTCAAAGGCACTGGGTAGAGTCCTTCAGGCCAACCCTAGCCTTCGATTTAGGCAAACGGGTAATATCAAGCCTAGGTGAAGGATAGAAAAGGTACCACATTTGGTGAACCAAATTTTGTTCTTTTTTTTCTACTTTCCCATGGATTGTTCTCGGCCTTCGCCGTAGTTCCGAATGTACATGATTTGTACTCAGATTTGCTCAGTTGATTGGAATCTTGTCTACTGATTACATTTAATATCAGTTATACCTGGGTTTATCCCCTCTTTCCTAAGGTTTACTTAGATCACTTACCAAGGGATATTTTTAACTTTGGTTCTTCTGTGGACTCCTGAACCAGAACTTCTATGCATGCACAAGACGATTCAACGAGGAATTCGATGAGGACTGACAATCCGGAATGTACAATTACAAGGATGTTTCGATTACAGATTATCAGGTGCCCACACCTGATGAGCAACAGGAATGACAAATCTTCTAGTTTGCTACCGGAGAGATCTTGTATATCCAGTCAGATGCCACCTACGTTTAGTGCATTTATATAAGAATGCTAAAGGCATTCATTTACACTGCCTTGTAATTAAAATGAAAATGTTTACACCCTAACCTTTGGTTATATCACATCCAGGTATCTGTTGACGTTCAACGCAGTTTTTCAAAACCTTGAAATCTATGAATTTTTTCCGGGATATGAAATTAATTCAACGGCAGTTTGGATTGGCTAATGAAGCATTGCAGTGAGCTTCAGCACTTTGGTCATTGAACGGTTTGTCTGATTGACCTAAAAACTAGGGAAAAGGAAAAATCAATGTAAGCCGGAGCTCAGTACGTGCTTTAGTCCGCGACCAACACTTACAGAACCAGATCAAACCAGATGGCGGTTTACGAGTTACTCGCTACAACACCGATTAACTGGAATACCGAACCTAAGTGACTATGAACAGATTGGAATAGCGCACTGGAAAAATCGAAGTATTACAACAAAATGGTGTTTACTGTAACTGAGACGCTTAATTACACGTCGGAGTAGATCCGGAAACTATAGCTTACTGGAAAGGCCAGCTCGCTGATCAATAATCGACTCTAGTGAGAAATAAGTTGTATTTGATTCGAGTAGTGCAAACATGATTCATTTACCCTGTACTCTAGCTGACAGCAATCCCTGGATAAGCCTTGGTGGATTTATTTAACGCAGATTGACATTATCGATTGATCTGGATCCAAGCCACTAAGTATGCTGACTTTTGTGGTGAAATTTCAGTTCCTTTCGAACTGTGAGGACAGTAGATGTGTGATTGCTGCATAAATAACTTTGTCAATACTTATCTAACCTAAATCTGCCTAGAATAGTGTATGAATCACACGAAACCGCACCGGAATAGCGCACACAAACAAGTATACTACTGCTCGATAACTTTTCAGTTGTTCCTACCATTGGACATCCGCACTTACGCCTAGTATCAAGTCAAGCTGAATTGTTCCCCACCGACTGACTAGCAGAGAATCTTGCCTGTACGCTTAATCACATACACAAATATATTCTTGGCATCTTACGAACCCATTCTCATTATCATGCATTGGTCTGACCCCAAATTGATCGGATTGCTACACGCACTGCATTCACCTTATCCATTTAGGCGATACTGAATGGTGTCACACATGTTGGCACATGTGCTATCGATCCGTGCCATGTCGCAACCCATTGGATTCATCCAATCAGATCGTGAGGTTGCGTATTATTCGCCCGTTAAGGTTGCCGGCTCGGTTGCACTTGATTGCGTGTTTTGTTTCCTTACGTACCTATTTTCTCCCCGTTCATTCACTGTACTGCTGGGTGGTGATTATATGTTTAACTATATTCACGTGACTTTGTTCACCATGCGGATCTGGCAATGTGATATAGACGGGACTCACACTCACTTCTGTCTTCGCATTCAGTTAAGATAAATAGAAATCGTCTGCTCGGTACACTTAATTCGCGCAAAACCAGACACCTTTATTTTGCAGTACACTTTCACAACCATGTGGGCTTGGGAAACAACGAAAATAGCCGTGTTCTATTTTTTCAAGTTTAATCTATTTCATTTCCCCTTACACCTTGTCTTCGTTTTCTGACTACCCGTGAAAATCAGTTTCACGTCACTGCGACGTGTCATCTATGTGACGTAAGGTTTTTTTGAACACACTCAGGTGATGTGTGTGAAAACCGATACGGAATGTATATGCAGTACACGCCTCCACATGGCGATTCGGCTTAATTGCTGAAAAGCAACTGATATTTTAGATGTAACTACTCCGAGCGAAAGATAGAAAGATGAAAGTACAGGTAACGCAATTCATGTGACTTGACAAGCAGTTTTTGTGAACCACTTGAATGGTTATAATTTCGAGATGACTAGTTGCCTTAGTACGCTTCCGGAACCGTGAATAGCCGAATGCTTCTCGTGAATTTAGCAAATCAGCCCAATGATAGGTTTCTTGGAGTAGTCAACGACGCATTGTAATATGCCCCGTGTTCCTTTCTAGGCCGCACTCAGGCGAGATCCTTATTCTCTGACTAGCCGATTCGACCGCGTGCCGAACATTCTTGTTTTCACGCTTTTAGACCTCCCTCTGCTTGTGTTGGTCTGACTGTCCACAGTGACCACTTGAGCTGTCGATCTCAACTGGGGGATTCATGCTATCTATCTCTGGTAAGCTTGTTTATGGCTGCCGCGGTCTGTCTGTTGAGGAGTGTTTTGACAAAGTCGTTGTTGCTTCTTTGGACGACTGCTTCTGATTGGTTCGTGTTGCTTGGTCAATTCCCCTCTTCATTCGTTCTGGTCATGCTCTCCTCTGCATAAGCACTGAAAAATTTGTGATTATTTGATATCACAATCTATCATGCGTTTACTTAGTGAAATTAAAAGAATTGCAAAATTCCAAGTAGATGAATAGTTTACCAAACAGTATTTGGGACTGGACCTTTGTCCGGTAAATGGGAAATTCGTAGATGGCTCACTTAATCCCCTAATCATTGGAAGTCGCTGGATAAACTAAAGATACACTAAAGAACTATTATTACAATTATAGATCGCCCACTTCATGGGACAATCCGGCTACAAGGAACTAGGTGGAGGTTACGACTCGCCCGAACAAACTGGAAAGAATCGATACGGTTAGCTGTCTGTCAGTGAAATTCGTTGATCATAGCAACAAACAGTGACCATTTGGAGTGGATGCATGGGAAACGGTGACTAGTGAGGCCCACACGGCGTTAGGTAGACGGCTAACGCGTGAGCACAACGCCATCGACAAATGCAGAAATGTAGTGTGGCCTTTGCTTGAGTCGATATATTAAATACTACTTGTAAAATAGATCGGAAAAAGTGACAAGAGAGTTCAAGAGAAAATACGATACATATCGAAGCGAAGACCCGGAGAAAGCTGGAGAATTACAACACAGTAGGACTGAGTCGCACGAGTCAGTGATTAATGAAAAGGAAATGAAAAGGTCATCCGTCTGCAAAGCTGGGCAAAAGAAGGCCAGGTGATGTTGAATTCACAGTCAGTTAAAAATAAAAGCGAATAAAGATCGAGATGTGATCGGCCAAGACTGCAATGGAGTTGATCAAGTTTCCGGAACTAAGTTCGACGTGCATAGCGCCAGACAAATTTATACAAGCAAATTAATCAATGGGAGCAGTTTGTTTCATCAAAACAAACTAGAGTGAAACTTGCCTTGCTAGTCGGTTTTCATTTATCGCAAAACTACCGATCATCTTTACCTGTGGATATTTCCAAATTTTCGGGTATCGGAACAAACATGTTGCAGGGTATTGATTGATGACTAACCAGTTGGAAAAACACTAAGAAATAATCCTCGTGATGATAAGAACACTTGCAAAAAAACAACTTTACCAACACTAGAATTCATGGAAAGAATGAATAAATTCTGCTGAACTATAAGTCTTGTGTCACAATCAAAACATGTGTATCTTAGTGATCGTGTTTGGGGAGATATCACGTACAAATTGGTAAACTCTGTTTCTTTCTATTGTTCATATTTGCGGAATTGTGCAAGACACCTAAAAAAATCATGTTTGGTTTCGGTCAGAGTTGGAAATACGGTCTGCGCGAATGCCGGAACTCGATACAATCAATGGAAATGAGATTTTGTTCAATTTGTGTGCGCGTTTAACTGTCAAACAATAGATAATGAGAGTCACTAAGATAAAATTTCAACAGACATATATAATCATTGATGGGTAAGGGGAAAAATAGGTCGATTTGATCCAAAAGCTAACTGGAAGGTCGAAAGAGAATTGCCGCATGCACAAATCGATAACGTGGACCGCGAATGAATCAGGTCCCTTCAGAGAACGCGTTACACAAAAGCAATGAGACTACCTTTTGCGAACTGTCAATGGTGAAAATCGGTCCAAATAAGAAGAAATGTATGACAATTTGACAAATCCATTAGTTATGTGGCCTTGCATTTACGAGGAGAAAGAGGAAAAATTTCAATTCCTAAGTTTGGTGGCCGCAATTCGTGGTGGTTGGCCCATCCGAGGTGACCAGACGGCAGTTCTACTTGAACGAGACCACTGGATAGCCCCGGAGACACTGGTAGCTAACCATAAATAAACACCACAACGAACACCTTTGGGGACGACTCGGTTATTCCAGTTTACTTGCTCGGAACCCGGTAGCTCATCGGTAAAGCACGCACATTCTCCAGTTAGTAAGAAAACCTAGTTTCAACCTCTTGGTTTACGTGGTGATACGCGCCACCGCTGACCGAAGTATTTTCTTCCAGGTGTTCTAACCGGCGATTCGCAAGAATCTTTGACGGTTGAAGAAAAATAGATAATTTATGATTTGTCTATCAAACTATCTCCATATATGCTGATTTGTTATCATTGTCGAGCAACCAGTTTCATTTTGCTTTCTACAATGAATCGTTATGCTCTTCTTGCTTCGTCACCCTATCGTCGATATGCCGTCTTTTGTGTCATCAATCTGGACACAGTTTTCCATCCACTTTGTGGGAGTAACAAAAAGCTTGTGCCGACCATTTTAATAAGTTTACCGTAAGACCATAATAACTCAACCGTGCCTCTTCAATCACGTTTTCTACTTCCCGTTCGTATTTTGATTTCCCGGTACTGCTAAAAGCGGACCTACTTGCATTGTTGGTTTGTTTAGATTGATTTGGACCGTTGGGAGCCAATACTCGTGATACGCATTTCACCTTTCGAAAAGAGAGAAAAACAAAACGGTTTTTGAGAAAACACAAGTTGGCGAACAAGCTCGTTTTCAGTGATCCGTACTCATGTCATCACATCACTATATATATATATATCTTGACAAAATATTTTCACCCACCCCCCGTCCCAATACAAACCCTAGACAACAAAACAGTTAATACCACAAATCCCTTCCCCACCCATATTTGTATATGACTAATCCAATCCTCCCTATAGTGAAAGTATTTTGTCAAAATATATATATAGTGATGTAATGGCATGAGTACGAATCACTGAAAACGAGCTTGTTCGCCAACTTGTATTTTCTCAATGTGCTCAGTGGTGATTTTCAAGGAATTAAAACGATTTTTGCAAAACTAAGTAGAAATCGCTACCAGAAGTCTCTCCTTTAGCGTAAAAGTCTGTGTGATGCTGAAGAATTCATCCCGATTCGTACTTGTATTGCACCAGCCTGAATACGAAGCTGGTTGCTGTCAGAATTTCGTCCCAGTTTTCACAATGTGAAACATACGAAGTATCCTAATCAGATCATTTTGCAAATGGACCGTTAGTTCACATTTTCTGTGTGAATCACATTTTCTGTTTAACTCTTGGGAAGTGCAATTTGGGCCCTGAAATTGAATTTGTCAGGTAGACTCTTGGATAGACATAGTTGGGTTGGTTCCAAAAGATTCGATTGGCAGGTGACAGCAGAAATAACGTTAGCTACAAAATGGCACGCACGTATTTATACTTTAAAAATGATTATTTTACATATTATGAGCTCAGGTGTAGTGCTTGGGGCATTCTCCTTGGCCGCTGGGATCTACTACACGTCCGTGGGTGGCGAATCCGGTAACCACAACCACGAAACATTGAATGGTATGGAACCACCAGGTCAGGTGAGTTACCATCTATCACTAAAGTTTGACAAATGTTTAACCCAAATGATCGTCGACGGCTATCTTCAACCCACCGCAATTTAGCTTCGTTTGTTCCCATGAAAGTTTACTCGACTGTGAAATAAACGGTACTGATGGGGAGTAAACAAACTAACTTGAAAGGGGTTTGAGGGCCGAAACTAGTCTTTTGGCCATTTGGACTCGAGAGGTTTTCCGCGTGGATGTAACTGGCATCATGAAAGCGTTCGTGCTGTTTGGTACTTGTCCATTATCCGACTACAAATCAATATTTTCGTGAATGAAATCCCCTTTTGGGAGAAGATAAACCTCCAATACTATTTCTTTTTACTTTTTGGGGATCATTGTAGCTCTGTTTGCGCTTTAAATTGCCTGAATTATTTGACACTGTCACTAACTAATATGGTTCCATAAATCACATGTACTCTGCACTACTCACCAGTAGTACTTGCAGAATATGCGCCGCTGATGAGCTATAGCGGTGCTTCTCAAATATAAGGTTGAACGAATGATCGGAAATTCGTGTGTGAAAACAGTAATCCGGAGCGTGGTCAGTCAGGCGTACAATCTTCAATATACATCCGAAAGTAATAACCATACACTAGAATCACAATAACGAGGCCAATTTTAACTCTCGTCAGCCGCTTCGTTTGATAGCAGTGGTTAACTGACTCTTGCCAAGCACCGCTGCTTAAGTTTCCTCGTGCGTGACTAACGTATAGATGAAAAAAATGCGTGCCAAAGTAATCCCTCTTTGTTCGACAAAGAGGGTTTTCGAAACAGTAATAGGCCATTGAATACGAAACAAAATTCGAATTTCTTTTTCTTTTTTACTTTCAATATTAATGAAATAACAGCGTATATCATCTTTCAGAAAGGAGACCGCGGCCAATAGAGGGCTACCAAGTGAGGAAGCTGATCAGTGTTGGAAGGATTCGAATTCGCGACCTTTACGTCCGAACGCCACGATCTTATCCGCTTGGCCACCACCGTCAAGACAGGGACGACCATAATGTTGATCAGAAATCGCACATCCACATCTCGCACGTGTTTTAATACTGTGCGGAGGATCAAAATTCATCAGCCAAATTATATTCCTGCACGAGTTCAAATAGTTGTTTTTTTGTCTTTGGCTGTGCAAACTTCCCCGCTAACACAATTCCCGTCGTGGGTGTGAACGAACTAGAAATTGTTATCCCTCGGCAGTATGGTGGCGTTTTGCATCCAAAAGAGCGACTACCTTCCTTATTCCGGTAAAAACTTTTGCTTTATCCGATAGCTCATAATATAGATCAAAAATGTCGGGAAAAACTTTGATTTCTTCGGTTTGTGGTTGATCAACGTGGCCTGGAATTTGAGAACGACAGCATTTACGACTAATCTGGGCTGTTTGTTGTAATCCTGCTGCAGTACCCCAGTGAATCAACCTTCCCACAGTTCGAACAGATTGGTACGATAGCAAGCTTCGGAAGTGACGGTAATTGGTTACTCGAACAAAACAACTTGGAACATTAGTCGAGAGAACAATACATCAGATTATTCGTAAAACCAGGAAAGTAAAACCTACCACGACGATTCGCCCTTGTGGCTGAATATTGATTTTTCATAGATTTGTTTCATTCGGCCGCAAGCAATGCCTGCCTTGAGCTTAATTTCAATATATCAAATCAAAAAATGGTTTCATTCAAAGCAAAGCTGAACAGCATAGTCAAGCATTTCGAAAGGTGGGGTAATAACAAGTGCGTGTACAAAAACGACCGATAACACAATTAGCGCAGACGTTGTTGTGTCCGTTGGTTGAGACGAGGTTTTTTTAAGATATCAGTTTGCTGGATAAGAGTAAAAAAAATTAACGTCAGTTAGCGAAGGATGTACATTCAGTATACAAGAATACGGTGCACGATAACTTGTAATCAGATATCTTGGATGGAGATAGATAAAATTAGTATGTCGCAGGTGAGTTGACTTAAGCTATTTATCATACCAAAGTGTGTCACATGAGGGAACGTTTTTTCACGTCATAAAACTTTGGAAATGAACTAAACCGCGGGGGCTTGCATTACACTTTAATACGACATTCAGCGTGTTCCGGCCTCACCATCTTGAAGCGAGTGATTGCATCTGGCGACTGCAAACGTTTTCAGGCTGAGTCGAAACATGTCTTGGTTACCGATTCACGTTTTGCTTCGTAGTTGCGGAATAGCTCAGTCCTGCAATTTCAACCGCATAAAACTGAATGAGGCAGTAGTAAAAACGACAGTAGCGTGCGGTTTAAAAACAGTCCGTCGGTAAACCACTTCCAACCATAGCACTGGATGACATAAATTTGTTCCAAAACCCAAGCCTCCAAAATCTGATTAACCATGATAGTGAAAGCAATTGGCGATTTTTGTAAACACTAGGAACAAACGAATGAATACAAAAATGATCATTAGCATTTCTCCAGGCCCTCACAAACAAGGAGCATTTTTGTGATAATTCAAATGATTTTGTATCTCTGAAACAAAAAACATGTAAATTAGATAAATAAATAGTTAGTGGCCCGATAATGACGCCGACAGAATTTACGAATGGTTTGTTGTTTGGAGCAGATCACCAGGAATAGCCGTTGATTAGTTTAAATTGATAGAATAGTATTGCACCTATTTTAGAAGGGCACAGATTTGTAAATGAATAGGCTATCAGTAATTTCCCACAAGTGGTTTAAATTTCGATCCGTATTTCGCAAGCATCGAAATTAATGTAACTGAGCTATTACGAAATGAACAATGTATTTATTAATGTATTTATCAAAGGGTTCTAATTGTTGAGCTTGGCGTTCAAATCACGAACAATTCATCAGTTCAGAGTTGACATCAACAGTACATGCGCTGTGCTCGTAGGTGCCCATGTTCACTTGAAGGATTATCACCAGCTTCGATGCCGACCCTCTTTGACGACCGCGAGCCTGAAACTATGCATCGGATTTTTATTTGACTTCTGTTGGCCTGAGGTTTGATTTTGAAAAATTGGATTCTGTTTCGAATACGTTGCTACTAGGTGATTCGGTCTTTTAGATGGTTTCGTACAAACGATTCAGATCTGTGACCAAACAGATTCAATGATAAATTCAGATCCTCAATACGGATCCCTCCGTAGATCTGAATCCCCAACTAATCGCATGTACCAATTTTCATATCAGACCTAATCCGCAGAAATCGAACGGGTGCAATAAGTAGAATATTACACTCATCTCGTGCTTGTTGTGCAATTTCGGGCCTTTTGATATTCTCAAATTTCGACAAAACCATCCTGTTGCGAATGATCTGTTCGTCCAGATGTTCATCTAACTTANCAGCTAAGGATAAACTGAGTAGAAATTAAGGAACAAACCTCCTACCGCCCAGAATTTGGATTTGATTAATCCCGTCGAGGCAGATTTCAGTTCAATTCAGAACGCATTAGTGAGATTAGTTAATTATTGTTCATGTCGATGACTGGAATCACTGGCAGCGCTAATATCCGAGCTACTCCCCCCCACCCCACCGAAGGGCTAAACCGCTGAAACCGGCGTTGGTTAAATATAGATTCGATTGTGACTTTTGGACATGAAAATCGCTGGTGTAAATCCGCTCATCGCCGATGAACGTCCTGACCTAGAAACCTTATGGCAACCGCTGCCCCGTTCCTGAAAAAATGATGCAGACTATGATTTAATTGATAAAAAGAAATAAAAGATTAAAAATAAATAAAAGATAGCAACTTATGTGATATCCATCTTTGTATTTGTGTCAGAGGGGTTTTAAAGAATGACAAAACGTGTACACGGATTTCTGTGGTGAACATTCACTCAAATTAGCTGATTCCGTACTGAGAAAAGAGAAAATCTTGTTCCCACCAAAACACCAGTAACATCAGTCAATTTTGTGAATCAGAAACTTGCAACGGTCAGTTGTGGTCAACCCATTGTGGAAACAACCGATTATTTGTGGATTTAAACCGGCAACACTCAAAACAGAGGCAAGGATTTCGACCACTGAATCACTACACAATTAGACTATCAAATTTGTATGATAATTGTGATTTTTTTTAATTTCCTCAGTTGGTTGCGACCGTGCTCCCTGTTCGATACTTTTGTAGCAGTAGTCGCTAGTTCAGAGCTTCACAAATGAAATGAAATATTCTTGGTTCACTTGCCGAAATTGTTTCAAGTAATGAGATCAACGAATCCACACAGTGGCTCCAGGCGCCAAACATCATTGAGACGGAGTAAGTCAGGGAAACAATTATTTAGTGCGTTTTCACTGACAGCCGTGTAAAAACAGATTTTTTGAGATTTCTTCGGTAACGAGTAGGGCCAAATTATTTGGGACACGGTAAATGTGTATACTTCGAGTGCAAGTGTTCCAGTTTTCAAACACACGGCATATTCCTTGAGCTGCAAACTGTAAGCTGTCTCTGTTTTTTCGTCCAACCATAGTTTTTCAATTCTACTGCCCAGTTCTGTCGAAGGCTTCTACTTAAACCATTGGTTTGAAGCTGTTCAACACTGCTCAAAATGCTTCTTCATTGGTTTCTGACAGCCGCATACATCGGTAACCGCTCGTCACAATTTTTCTTTATAAACTGTCTACCTAAATGGGATTGCGCAGACTTCATTGATGCCATTCTATGGGATCGTGATCCATCTGGATTGCACAGGGTGTTTCGGATATTTGATTTCTCACCGTTTATCCCTTGAGTCATCCTACGTTCCTGTTCTCCTTCATCAGTGAACCTACCAACTTCATCATTTTCACGAAGGGGAACTTGATCAACTGACAGCTGCCAAATGGTGAGGCTGATCGATGATGAGGCTGATCGATGATGAGAGGATTCCAACTTGAAAACTTCGCCCTGAAGCGCCTTGGTGTTGAACTTTGGATTGCCACCGAATGCGAAACGTGCGACATGTCTTCTAGTAAGTACAGTTTATTATAGTCCCAAAAGACACAGGCAAAATCACCTAAGCGCGTTAGAAATATACTAAATATCTAATGTAGTTGACAGACTTTTTCCATCTTCACATTGATGGTGAAGTTGAGTGAACCGACAAACTTTTAATTTGTTTTAAGTACTTACCAGCACGACACAACACGCGCGTCTGGATAGCGAAACCCTTGCTTTTCGCTTGAATCTCGCAGAAGAAGATGATGGAGTACTACAAACAGCAAAAGCTATTTCATTTTTTGCGTAAAACGGACAAAATTTGATGTTGGTTTTACTTCGAAAAAACGCACACAGAACTTCATACCCAGCTGACATTTCCCGCTATCCCGCATCCAACACGTTGTTGTCGTTGAGTTCTTGAACCATGGAGCCGTGACCTGCAGTCTGCTTCGTTATGACGTGCTCAACTGAGGGCTATTTCTTCAGGTGAGTAAGCTAAGTTGTTTCACTTCGAAATTGCAACGAACTCCGCAGTTTTTAGAGTAAGTTCAGTCTGTCATTGAAATTTGTATTTAGTAAACCTGTGATTCACTTGTCAGAACCTTATTTAATTCCATGCGATCCTAAGTTTCACGGTCATAGTTGCTAGTCCTTTGCCTGCCCGTATGGTAGGCTCTGGAATATTTATGAGGGTAACATGTAGTAAAAAGTTATTTGTGGTTTTCTTTTTCGCATTGCGATCATTTCTCCTGCGAAATGGACTTCATCTGAAGCAGTAGGAC
This sequence comes from Fasciolopsis buskii, assembly GCA_008360955.1. Taxonomy (NCBI): domain Eukaryota; kingdom Metazoa; phylum Platyhelminthes; class Trematoda; order Plagiorchiida; family Fasciolidae; genus Fasciolopsis; species Fasciolopsis buskii. The sequence goes on along the minus strand of LUCM01000560.1, from coordinate 50,299 downwards.
TGCAAGAATCAGTCAAAATCCTTTGGTATACTAGTCAACAATACTCATAGTGGACAAAACAAGAATAACCATTTTGCTCTTTAGTACACCTGACCTAATGAGATCTTATTTTCTTTCATGCCATTCAAAGTTCTCGAATCACGGTTATCTCCTTTCCTAACCGGGTAATGGGCTCTAGAGACTACGGGGAATGACACTTCTACGACACTGACACATTAAGCAAATCAGAGAAAAATTGGTCAACTTCATTTGGGGGTCCATAAAAGTACCCTTTTTGAGTAACCTCTGGAATGTTGAATACACTGATGCCAAAAACGTGCCTTCTTTGGTCTCCATTTCCAAAATGCCCAACAACTGTCTCGATGTTGCTTTTAGTCCATTATGACCTAAACCGACTGGAGTGTCATTGACTTGGTGAGTGACCCACGATGCTTGCTTGACATATGTTACATGATTGAAATAGGTCAGCAGATTGCACGGTCGATGACTTTCACACGTCACCAAGCCCACTGTATGAGTCCAATCAATGTTCGAACCGCGCCTGTCCTTCATGGTGTCCACATACAGAAGAAACGCATAACGAGCCGTTGGAATGAGAATGTGCGAGACATTCGAGACCCGGGGCGATCATCTTCCCCAGTTCAAAGACACCTGAAGAGTGTTTAACTGCATGTGATTAGAAACGAAGAACAACCTGTGGTAATGCCTGAGCAAAGGCGTTAGACAATCACATGAAGTTGCTTGGATTTTTTGGCTGTTTGCACTGTTAGAGTGAATCTTGGAAAACCTCAGCACGTTGATAGACATGCCAAAGGAAACAACCTAGGGCCGATAAAATTACTGTCATTGAAATGGGGAATGTGTCACTGTATACAGTTTTCTCAGCTGGAAAATCAGTTAGAACTACAATAAACATTTTGCGGTGAAGATAAGGGGTAAACAGTTCCGCGGACTCGGATGCATCTGAGATAATTTATTTTACGTTCGGATTTCGGCCAAGGGTATATCTAGTTTGTTAGGATCGCTCTTATTGAATCTAGAATGTAGATTGAACTATTTCTGGAGTATTCTGTTTATTTTGTTCAAATCGGTGTTGTGTTGCGTATTTTGTGAATGATTACGG
>LUCM01000560.1:0-48371 GCA_008360955.1 Fasciolopsis buskii | reverse complement strand
AGACAAACGTTTACAGAATCACGGGTGCTTAAGAACACTTGATTTTCGTGCAGATTAATTACTGCCTAATCGTATTTCGCAATTTATTCTTTACCTCTGTCTACCTCTCAGACAAGATCAGCAAGAAATAAGTCGCTTATTTTAAATTACTTCGAATCGTACATCGAAAAATTCTCAGCCCGAGATATGTCATAGGCCTATCTTAAACATTAAAGTCAAAACATGTTATCTCCGTCTAGTACCACTGTCTGTTAAGATGAAGGTCTTCACTGCAAAGCGCATTTAAGGGAAACAGATTTTTTTTCTCGTTTATGTAAATTGAAATCTCCAAGCCAACTTCATAAATTCCGATGAGAAACTAGCTCGGAGTGGAGCACACAAGGATCAAAGGTGACGTGTAAAATTTTGTCGATTTCGTCGAACTCAGCCGACAACATCGGAATAATCGATCGGACATTTGCGGATAGACGTTTCATGCTTCCTAATTCTTCACTTAAACGATACAATCCACGTTATTATCAAAATCATTAGATCATTGCCCATCAGTTGGATGACCGGAAATGTACATAATTTAGCTGATCAATAAAAATAATTCCAGAATATCGGCAGAAGGAACTTTGTACGTATGGTTAATCCTTGTAACCACGATACACTGCTGCTTGTCAGCTTCTGAGATACACGTTGAACAGATACCCAAGGGGAAAATGTTGGGTACCTAACTGCAGTTTGATTGGGCCTAAAAAGAAAGGGAAATAGAAGTTCCTATTTTGATTCATTTTTTCTATCCTTGACTCTTAGTCATTCAGTTAAATCAAAAGTTCTTTTGGTTCGGCTTATTTAATTGAATCGCTAGTTATTTGTCCATTCCTAGGTCTGATCGATTCGCATTTAAGCACTATTAAAAAGTAATTCAGTGACATTTTTTATGTTTGAAACAATGACCTTTACCACGCACGATTTGTCTAAGTCACCGGTTGTGTCGCTTGACCTCCAGATGCACGATGGCCCATAGTTTTGTCTCTCTGACCCGGCCGGTGATCGATTGGCATGCACGTTTGCTCTTTGCATCTCTAACACCAACGGTTCTGTGGTCCGATACGCTTTGATCTGCGCTTTGTATGCTTGTGGCACTGCGAAACAAGTCATTGGGACTGGTCATAGCAAATGGAAGATTACAGTCTAGCTTGTGATTTTCTCTCATTTGTAGAATGTGCAAGTTTTTTCTTGTGGTCATTGTTAAGAAAAATGCGATTGCACTCCTACTGTATTTTTCTGTCATTCCTATTAGTTAGAAGCGAAGCAGTTAGAGCTTTTGGTGAAGAGTGGGTTGGAACGAGTCTTGTATTCCAAATTAGGCAACGAAGTGAACCCATTAACAGAGCACCGCTTTGTGGATACTGTTTCCTAATCACGGTCACTTTTCCATCGTTGTTCTTCTACTTGATGGTTTCTGTCACATTCAGAAAGACAACTTACTATGATGTGGCTTGCCTTTCTGACTTGCAACAGTCAGAAATAGGACCAAAACAGATCTAAGACATCCCCGAGTAACCAGACTGAGGACAAGTGGCAAACAGCTTCCAACAGCAGTTTATGTCAGAGAACCTTTAGGAGCTTGAAAATCCAATTCCAACCCACCAAACCAATGAAATTCCTAACTGACTGATTATCAACGGAAAACTGAGGAATCAAAACTTTGCATTTAGTTAGGCAATCTGGCCCGATTGAGCATTCTGAACAGACAAATCAAAACATCTTATGCTGCCTGTGTAATACGAAATAAACTGTCAGTTGAAGTCTCGACCTTGTGGTAGATAACTTACATTTTATTATAAGCTGTCCTTTTTTAATCCTCCATTTGGTCACATGTTGTTTCACATCCACGTGACCTGCAGGATCGGGGATAGTTAGGCGGTTAGCGCCTTGGGGCATGGACTTAAGGACCAGAGGTTCGATTATTCTCAAAGTTCTTCGTTTTCTCGTCTGTCGGTTTTTCAGTGGCTGCGTCCCCTTCCCGAGATGATGTATATTTGATGCCCAATTACTATCTCAGTTACTACGCCTTAATCTCAGTTGCCAATGGCCTTGAACCGGAACGGCCTTTAGATGTTCGGGATATTTCTTTGGTTTGCGACATTACCGAAACCCACTAAGGTCTGCGAGTTCATGTGCATACCTGGTTTTATCATAGTATTATCACCTTCGCTTGCCTTAGCCGCTTTAATTGATGCCTTACTTTTAATTCAATCTCGTTTTTCTCAATCAGGTATAAATGACCAAATACCCTCTGGCCAGACCAAGAGTGCGCCAGCTCGAAGCTTACTGACCGAGTTCCCCAGTCTCTCGGATCCATTGGCCCTCCCTTGCCCTTCATTCCATCTAATGGTTCGGCTCGCCTCTGAACAGGTAAAGCCACTTCCATGTTATCCCAGACCTAGGTTAAACTGCTGATTTCCTCGTCTGTTCGTCGGCTTGCGGTCAGTCAGATTCCTTGTTCGCTCATCATTCACTCGACTCTAGGAGATTTTTTCAGTCAGTCCTGTTTTCCGGACATAATCTGGTCCTGTTGTTGCATGACAAAGCGGTCTTGAATTTCTCCTCTTGGCAAGTAACCTTACTTCATCAATAGCTCGTTGACTTTTCGGGTGTATTTTATTCACATCTGAACCACACTATTCAGGCCTATTGTGAAAGCAAAATTCACTATCAGCTATAAAAAGATATTCAATCACTCCTTAGAACTGGAAGCTAAAGAATTTGGACAATTCGCTTTGCGCTTGGGTTCTATGTAAAGTGCCACAGAACCACCGTATTCTACGAATGTGATGGCAAATGCTTATTGAACTATTCGAAAGAAATGATTCTGCCGGTAACTTTTGAATACGGCAACTAGATTTCCGCACCTGGATCCCGGTGATCAGCTCAATTTCAGCGGGATCAAATTAAAACTGCTCACATTTGCAAGGGGAAAAATGAGTGTATTCAATTGAATGGGTCAACAACAACAACAACAACAACAACAAACGGACATCTAGCTTCCGATAAAACTTACCGGATTTGGATGCTGTCCGCACGTTCCTAAACTGACAGCTAAATTTTAAATCAGCTATCGCCGTCCTGCTCACTAGGTGTCAGATCCGGTATTCCCGGGCTAGGATTACTTTACTTGTATTTCAGACTTACAGCCGTCGTTCTCATGGTGCATAATGCTTTTCGAAATACTTCCCCATGCAGCCATGAATGTACACTGAAATCGATTCATTTTTTTCGTAAATGTATTGGTCCTCACCGTACAATAAGGACTACGACTGGATGACACAACCAGTAATCAGAAAAGCACGTTACCAAGGTAACGTTGACAGGGTATCCTATTGTTGTTGTATGCGTGGATCGGTATGGCAATGGCCTACTCCTATTGTTTTACGGTAACCGGGCTGTTGTGCGAAGTTGTTTGACAATAAAATTGATGCCTAAGCTGATGCAAAGCTGTCTTCTACAGATGCCGTGTGGCCCTTTGTATGACTGTTCCGTTCCCGTCTGATAAAGCTAAAGTGATTCCATGTTCATTCAGTAGTCCCGCAACCAGGTTAGGTCATGTTAGACACACCAATAATGTCGTGAAACTTTCACCAATTTGATCGCGGTAAAGCGAATTAAGCTGCCGTCACTTCACACAGGGTCGGAGAGTTGAATACCAGATCAGCCAGCTACTTCGCTTGGAAGGCAGGAGTTCTGTATCTTGCGCGTGGTTACCAAATCTGGCCGCGTGAGTCCACTATGTTTCACAATTTTTTTCCTCATCATAGGAGGCCTTACTGGCTACGAGGCATTCCCCGTTCACTTCAATCATGGATTCATTACTCATTAGAAAACTATATTCTGAAGCAAGTAGTTGCTTTGTTGCTGTGACAATTGTACTTAATCGCACTCCTTGACTAATACAACGAAGATTTTACTTACCATCAGCAATGAATTTTATCTGAAACGGTAAGCCTCAAATCTAGTTACATCAACCGTACCAGCAGACTACGGGTTTATTTCCAGACAGTTCAGATTTTCTGATTTCAACGATAACAAGTCCGTGACTAGCAGACCGTTCATGAACGATGTTTCTTTCGGTTCAAGGTCATCCTGTTAGTAATTATTGGACCATTAATTCATATTGCTTAAACAGCCAACTTAATCATATATACTACCCCTGGACTAACAATTCAACCGATTCGTTTGGCAATCATTAAACACTAGACGTTTGCGAACTCATAAAAACGTGAAAAGCAACTTATCGTTCTGATGATTCTTTTATCGTTCATTGTAGGTTCATCTCTTAATGGTCTGTCGAGTTTTCCAATTTGAGCCGGTACATTATCGTTTATACAAAACCCTTCGAAGTTCGAGATAGTTAGTGGTCGGATTGGGAATGACTATTTACTCATATCTCACGGAGGTGGTCCATTCATCAGAACTGAAAGACGAGGGTGGTAATAAATACTTTCATTCATTCTTATTTTAGAACATAGTTAAAAATAACAGAGTACTTTGTCATCCGAATCATTTTGTCAATTGCATTTTCGCATGACACATTTCACAGCGGTAAGGCTAAGTTCTTTTAATCTACTACGACAATTTCGTACTAAAGCAGGTCTTCGACCGGAAGAACCGACAGTGATTGCGTGAGATCAAGTTGTCTCCAGGTACAAAATTATAAGCAAAATTGCAATCCTGATCTTGGACACTTTCTCTACCCGAAAATTTGCCTAATTGTTCGATAGGATTGAACCGATTCTCCGGGTTTTTTCTTTCAATTCAAGCGGTCCTTATGATGGTCTGAAAAATTTCAGATCCGCGGTAAGAATTCACCTCCCGCCGCCGGTCACTGTGTTATCTAAGTGAGTTTCAGTAGTTGCAATTCATTCCAGAGGAATAGGGCCGTTGCATTCGGATGTGAGGTCGAGGATTCGAGTACTCTTATTCCCGATTAATTTCCCCTTTGGCAGCCTTCTGCTGGCCGCGGCGCACCACACTCTTATTTAACTCATTCACACTACTGTCGTGCAGAGAAGATTCTGAGGGCAACTTGAAATCGAATTGTTCAAGTATGTTGACGAATTGACCAGTACTCCTGCCTGAAGGGCGGCAGTAACGGCGAAACCAACCGAGAATTTTCTTATTCGTGTACATACTACCGACGGGAAATATGTGTACGTAAATATATTTTAGTATAATGATACGATCACGTACTAATTGAAGCGAATAATTTCATACATCTGTTTCCCCCGAATATAGCCTGTGTAGTTCTTTCCGATGAAGTGTTTACTCACCATTACATAACAAACGGTAGAAGAATAACAGTCCGTGTCCAACGGAGACGAACGTACTAGCAACCAGATCAGCTTATGAGAATTTGCTATTTCATTCGAGCTTCTCATGGTAGTACTTATACTTGCTAATGTGGAGGGTACCCTCACAGTTCTCGGGCTGAACTAAACTGTCAAATTCCAATGAAAATCTTGCCCCGAATCTGAAAGAGCACGAAAGAATTTGGGATTCACACCCGACATGAATCCAATACCGCTAACTAAATCAATTTGAGATCACGTGCTACAGTCCCATAGCTCTTTGAGACCTTTAACTAGTTTTGGACGTACTTTTCACGCATGCTGCCATTGGCCTATTTATTCTAATTTTACTGTGGTCACTAATTCAGTTACAGACTCGTGTACTCTACTTCTGAATGTAGTCAGTTGGTTCCGTTCAGTGTTTACAACTACTAGATTTGGACCACTATGTTTTGGTTTTGATTGCTATCTCACACCACCGCCTACTCACAACATAAAGCGAACGAGAAATAGTGAAAGGTTAACTACTAGGTAATAAGTTGAAGGGCAATGTGGAAGAGGGAAGACTTCACATCCAAGAACGTCACTGACTGACACATCTAGCTATGCCACCTGTTGCTTTTAACAGTTCTTTGAGGTGATCTAAATAAAGTCAGCTCGATAGTCTAACTGGGCTTACACGACCCAGTCCGTTGTTTAAAGCTTTTACATCCTTCCGCCATTTCATCGATCCATTTTTCCACCATTCCCCTCCTCGGAGGACAGCGTACCCAAAGACTTCGGTTCTATGACAAGGCGCAAGCAACCCCCCGGCCACCTCAATCGATTTAGAGTCAGTACCTTTTGAATATTGAACTCTGCGGGGCAGTATATCTAACGACTGAATTGCTGAGATAATTCCCCTACCAACCTAGTAAGACAGAGACGAACCGGAATTCCCGATAAATTTGAATTTAGGGATAAGTTAATCACAAAATGACATTGGTTTCATAAAACGGTAACTAATTCGAGAATCATCATGTCATTTCAAGACAAAGTCCCAGAAAATACCACCATGAGGTGCGAACCTATTAATTGAAGTTTAATCCCAGAAAGAACCACTGTGACTTGTTTAGTTACCATGCAGCACACCTCACAGTAACGGATGTCAATGTTAGCCATCTCGTGATTGGATGGTAAATCGAGCCATATTTGTCTCAAATTCACACGGGACCGCTTGTCAGTCACTAGTAGCACCAGTGGACGTTAGATGTGTCACGGACAAACTAAATCAGTCGTATTGACCTTCTGAAATGAAATCTATGGTCTCTTAATTTCACTATACTGTTCCCTGTTAGTGAGATTTTTTCTGAGCTCACTTCCGAAATGTCATAGATCATCCCGCCAGAATATGGGATGTGGATTGAGTTTGAAGGAGTTACTATAAGCATAGAATGTCCCAGTTTTACAATTTGTGCATAGCAAGTTCACCCAGATCGTGATCTAGGAGGAAGTAGCCGAATTAACACCGAACTTCCATCCGTTCGGTACAAACGCGGCTGTGGTCAGGCGAAGAGCGGCACAATGTTTGGTTACGAAAATGTGAGCTCGAATTAGCTCAATACCGTTCGCTTTTTCAGTTATTACCTTTTACGGAGACACTACATTCGCTTTACAGACAATAAACGGAGTCGAAATTCCGTTCTTGTTATTATTAATAAAATATCATGATTAACACATCCAAAATACTCCGGTGCTTTTTCTCCAGTTATATTTCTGGGCCACCAAACTATTGCTTATCACCAAAGTTAACCATTTCGTTGACCTTTTCATGTTGTGTAAGCTACTGATTGAGATACAAATTTTCTTTGATTCGCCCGAGTAAGATTTGACTTTCCTTTTATTTTCCGCATTCGATTCACAACGTTAGTTACCTATAGAATCGAACATGAAACCGTGCATTATGACTACGGTTTTCAGTTCCCATGAAAAGCACGCAGACGTCAATATACAGTTGGTTTCTTTATGGCATTATATTCTTAAGACTGATCAAATGGCCAACATCGCGACGTTTCACCCTGAAGGTTGAGGGGTTCGAATCTTCCCACCGGCAATCAGTTTCCCCAATTGCCGGCGAACTTCTTTCCGAACACTTTGTCGTAGCGCTAATACGGAAGAAATTAGAAAAAATCATCGGAAACGAGCATATCAATCATCTGATTCCAAATGATAACAATCGAAGCTTGGGCTACAGCTTGGATTTGTTTGCCTAGGCCCATTTTGATACTAGTTTCACTTTGTATTACCGGTCGCTTCTGCTAACCCGTTAATACCATACTCCATAGCGAGACACGGTGCAACGAGGCCCGAAAACAAACTGATAGCGGCAAGTAATTTTCCGGTCTAATTAGGCCACATGTTTTGGGGTTGAGAACAGGTGGCGGCTAAATCTCACGACTTCCGCGGCATTTCGGATGCGAAAGAGATGTTTGATTGGACTGGATATTTTGAGTAGTCAAGTCCCAGGTGAGCACATGATGAAGCAAGTCAGGATTCGCTGTGAAACCCAACGCGTTTGGCTTTTCTACTCCCCAAAATCAGCGCCAACAAAGGAGTGCCGTAAAATTCGGAATCGTAGGTCCTTCAGGGATCCGAACCGGAACGGGTTGAGATCTATGAAAATTGGAAAAGGTCTGGCATGTGCATATTTACAAGCTCGAATAGTACTTCTTTTATTTACCACACAACAAAAGTACACTGTTTCAGTCCGAGACACACGTATTGGAAAACCGGTCAATGTGGCAGTGACCGGCCGCGGGGGAATTCGAACCGAGGACGTTCATGTTCGAAAGCCGCAATGCTGATCACTTGGTCCCCCGGGATTAAATAAAGAACAGCCAGTGACTAGACAAAAATACTTTATTTCGCATAACTGTAATGAATGATATGTGATGGAACACAGCGTATAAAGGAACATATACAATTGCGTATATACAACCATATGTGATCGGTCGATACGGATAGAGTTCAAACAACTATCACAAGGAGCAGCTGGGACGAAGAAAAGAAACAATTTAACAGATTTAACTGGCATCAAAAAACGGATTGGATCTCGGTAAAATCTGATTTGATCACGGCGAAATCCGATCTATTGGAGCCATATAATAGAAAAACTGCAAAGAAAAACAAACGAGGGCAGAGTTGGAATACGGTGATACGTGCGAGTTCGCTATGCCACTTGGAAATATGTGATGGGCTTTCTCAGAATAATACGTAGAACTTTCTATTGTGTACGATTTAACAGATGAATCATTCTACAACTAGTGTCCGTTTCGTCTAGAATAATTAAGATATGACCATATTACTTGTTTTATTAGACGCCTAGGGAAATTATGACATGGAACTAGCGTAACTCCGTAGCTTCCAAAGTCTAGTGAACTAATGAAAACCAGTAATTATAATATAGAAACTTGTAGTAGCGTTCGGTTACTTGCGGTCTCAGTAAGTTACACGTGGAAATGAGGCGCACAGCAAGACCGAATTCACCGCTGCGATGTAAACTAGACTTCAGATGGATAATGTCGCCAAAGACGACTGAAATTGATAGACCCAATCAAGTTTTTTGTATACGCGAAGGCATTTCATCCCAAATACAATCACCTGGCAAGATGTAGCTTGCAGGATCAGGAACTTCTTAATCCTTCTCTCAAAGAAGAAAGTTCAATTTTGAGCTAATCTGGTCTTGAAATAGCGTGTTACACGTTAGATTTGTGAAACACATCTCTAACATTCATTCCCACACTGTTGTTCAGACGATCGAGGAATACTTATAGCTTGTCCAAGTCTTCAATCAGAAGCATAAGATCGTTGTCAGACCTGATTGTATTTTCCACTTAAGAAAGCTATCCTGTATAGCTCATTGGATCTTGGGGACAAACAAACCATAAGTCTACGCGCGAAAGATGCTAATCGTTTTGGGTCACCTAGATGTAAACCAGACTTGTATCCTGTTGCTGGGTCAGTGTGATCAACCGTCAAAATTTACTTACCCAAGGGACACTAACTGTATTGTATCTCGAAACGCGGTTACAGGCAGCATAAAAAGCATAGAGCAGCAAAAACGTAGACCACACTTATCTCACATAAGCACGTGATCAAAAACAAAAAACCTATAAGGTGAACAACACGCATGATCAATAAGACTCAACGGTGGATCGGGATTCCATATCTAGATGAGATAAACTCGGGACACGATGCCGAAATTGTGTAAACTAATGCAAGATCTACGTTAATCTCTAGGTAGACAGTAAGCAAAACCATATGAATGTGGTGTATGGTATTCTCCGAAGTACTTGTTGACTGGCGGGTTAATGAAAACGTCCCGAGTAAGTCCCATCGGGAATTTGGGGATCCATGAGATAGTTGAGGACATACGGGCTCGGTTAACTACTGTAAACAGTGGCATATTGCACTCGCAATCCGTCCTTATCTGCGAAATTCCCAGTAGCCCGTTTAAGTTGTTTAGTTCAGTATTCTTCGTTCACTGTGCTTCTTAGTAATCGGCGCTGCAAGACGGTAACCAAAATCAGAGCTCAACAGTGTAAGATTAGTGGTTGCCAAAAAGTAAAAATTGAGTATACGGCTAGGCATCCGTATGTAAAATGATAAACATAGTTTGATGGTATCGATGTAGGCGCAAGCATGATGGCCGAATTAACGGATTAGTAAGTACACTTGGGATGCAATTCAAGTAATGGGTAACTGGTCTCTTAAAGACATCAACCTTCAGAAAGAAAGACGCTTTCTGCGTAAATTAGGGCGTCGGGATATAAGGTTTTTCATGGAATGTTTCTGAATGGATCGGGTTGAAAATCTGTTGAATGACGTAGCTACCTGATTCTCATTCCACTTTGCATGCAAACAGCAGAATGTTATCTTTTCCTAATTCGACAATGAACCGTACAGGGCTCTCCACTTTCTGCAAACCAACATCCCCGGCGGCCAATTAATTAGCATTTGTATGATCAGATAATCTATCAGACATTTTACAAAGTCAAGAGGCTGTTTAACATTGTCCCAGATTAGGATCCTTCTCAGTTTCCCCAAACGGCGATCTCTAGATTGGTAATTGCATGTGTTGCCCCACAGCCGTTGGTTGTAGTTCTTTTGCCGATCATTTTATTTGGTCTTCTGAAGAAATATTTGTCGGCCTATAATATCTAGGCAACACATTCCGAAATCCGGTGACGTTTTCGGAAATGTACTGGTGAGAGCCACCGTGGACTGATACGTGGAAATTTTACAATCTCAGACTCGCAAGAACATTTGCACGCTAAACTTGCAAAAGCACCATTTATAACTTGTGCAGGGTCGACATTCCAATTCCAATTTGCTCATATCTTTGCTTACCCTAACGTTATTTTATCACATTCTGCTCAACTGCTTATTGATTCCACGAAAGTCTGCGGATTCACAAAACACAAACATGCGTGTTTCTTCCAAATTTCATTCTCATGTTGCCACGGACACAGTGTAGAAGGCGGAAATTTATCCATGCAGGTGAACAAGACTAGTACCAAGTTGACTTGACTTGTTCAGAACTCACTGTTGCGGTTAGTCTTTCATGCTCATCGCTCAATGCGCCGTTTGTGCTATTATTACAGGTTTTGTAAAAAAATGTTCGGACAAACTCTATCTTATTTTGCAAGGGAGCAATACTTGTGAAATGCGGGGAAATTCCACATAGGATTTGCGGTTATGTGGGCCCCACAAACGATGGATATTGCTCCGGTACGTGCTCTCAGATCGGTACCTTCGAATGTGAAATAACATAAGATGCGTAAATCCCTGTGACTTCCGCTAACCGAGGACAGGGGGATAAGGAATTGCATATAAACGAAGAAGACAGTGGCCATCGGCAACGGCATCAACCTTTATCGATTGTACTCTAGTTCTGCAGCTGGCGATCAAATGTTTAGGTGAATTTCTTTCCACAGCTCCCCAAATAAGCTGAACAGTTACACTTGCCAGAATTGGGATGAACAAGATCATATTCAATAGAAAAATCGCATCGACTAAGAGTGTACCCGCTTACACATGTACGGAAAAGATCAAAGATACACTGTGCAGAACTTCTGATCCCCCAAATGACATATTAACAAGGAAACAGACAGCTTTCTTGCAAGAAAGATGTATAGTACAGCGAAAACATCCAGCGTATGAAAACTAAAGAGTAAATCATTTATCACAGCGTTCATTTTTATCATATTTGACAAATGAGTGTAGTGGAAAGAAAATTCTCCATGGCTATTGAAGCCAACTACAAGGGAGAGGGGAGCCGGTAACCATTACCCTAGAACTTCGGATGATAGAAAAACATAGGATTTCAGTAGGTCGGACGAATTACCATCTTCGACCAAAGGTACTGGTCGATCTGAGACACAAACCTTTGATCTTTCTGCGGTAATATGCTTAGTCCACCTGACTAGCACCTATCATGGGATTGAGAAACACTTCATGGATTTTCGGTTACGAAATTCAAGTACAGGACTTAGCTTTGGTGACCTAAAAAATGAAAGAATTCGACTAGGATATTTTACCGAAGTGAATGCGAACAGCCAAATTCTCCCCGGGATATGACGCAACGCGCACTCCAACCTGATTTGATTCCCAGCTCAAAAGTCCGAACAGCAATACGGGCCGTGTTACCAGTCTTCCACCGCAATAATCCAGGCCTCGTTCGAGGTACGCCAGCTTGGTTGCGAAATATTGATGCGGAAGACAAGTCTCTAATCATCTGACCATAACGAACACTTGTACTTGAGCGATTACAAACACCGTTTGTTTTTTGCTTAATATATCTACAGCTGGTTGTTCTACCGTTCTTTGGACGTAAGAAAACTTGCTGGTTTTGTCACGGGGTACGTTCAAAGTCGCTCTGTAATAAATGTCGCTGGATACTACTTAAACAAAGGCCCACAGTGCAGCCAAACTTCACCGCGTTATTGATGACTGCCAATTGTTAGTAGCAAATCTGCAATTGTAGTGTAGGGTCTTCTACCGCACTTCAACGTTAACCTTTTAGACAAAGAAGGCACCATCGTTGCGCTAGTGTGAAAAACCCAATTTACGTCAGTAAATGTAACATGTTGCCAACGGATCTTTATCCGCTGACTCCAAGACGTTTAATGACCATTAAACAGTCCGATTCCGGATCAGATAATGCCCCGTGACAAAGTTCAGTTCATCGTGTTTTCCGATTAGTTAACTTGCGGAGAAGAAGAACGGACGCTGAATTCTCACGCCTTCAGAGAGCTCAGACTTGAAGCAAATGATGCTAATAAACCATAAAACTGCAGCATCCGTCCGGAAACAATTTCATTCGAGGCTAATCAACGCATACGCGAGAAAAAACAGTGTTCTAATAAACTGGCTCCGATCGGGACTTACAACAGTGATGGAACAAAGTGAGCCCAAGACAAAACCGCCAAGTACGTCGGTAGGATGATGCTTAAAGTCCGTGACACGAGTGAATCCGATATACAAACAAGTGGATATCAGAACGGCCTGGACTAGAGGACGAACCAAGGGAGTCGGCTTCAGTTGCAACCGTGACTGCAAGTAGAGCTAGAAAAGACAAACAGGATACAGGACAGGCAAATTAAACAACTTGGGATGTCTGAAAATCGAAGCCGATGTGTGAAAACTTCAGATATAAGCAAAACAATGCACATGATGTTAGCTTGAAGGTGATCATTTCGTCTATGCTCCACTGCATTTCACAGCTTACGAGAATTTAGCAAATGATAAGTGGCGTCTGTTTTCGTTGCATGCATCTGCTAAAAGGCATTGATTACTTGGTTCATCAGTCGTCATAATAAAATAAGACGTCATGCACTCCAAACTGACTTGGTAAGCTTTACATAGTGCTCTAATTTTACCGGAATTTCCAAACATTCTGTATCCTCTGTTAGGAGATATGTGCTACAATCATCTGAATCGGGCGCATAAGGCGGCCTGATATTCGAAGCAGGACTGCGTAAGCAGCCGCAATTACCGATTAAAGACAACTTATCCTACAGAACAAACAACACGATGCGCCATACCATAAACTGAATGAATTTCAAAAAATACACAGCCGCATTTATATATATATATATGTATATATATATATATATGTATAAAATGTTACGCCAGCTGGAAAAACAGGCATGGTGCTGACGCAACACGATACAGAAAGTGGATGAAAGAGGAAAAAATAAACGGAGACCAACCAATTGTTTTTTTTTGTTTTTGCCGTACACATTTTGTGAAGCTTTTTTGTTATTTTCGGTTTTTTTTAGGGAGGACAAGTTCTACAGGCAGGCCATACAGCAATTGCGTCCCTGACCTCGGTTCTGAGCCTTATTTGACGCATCGGAGCAGTAGAGAAACAAAAACGAAATTTTCAAAACTCAGAGCAAAAAAGTTGAATACGACTGAGGTCATCTCACATATTATGCGCGCCGTTACAATGGGACAAGAATTTTCGGTGGATGAAAAGTGGAGTAAAGAAAAAAAAAGACAATAATGAACTACCTGGACTACTGAAAACATAATGTTTTACCCTGAATCTAGAGCATGACTTTTACAATCCGTTATGCAGCGTCGGAATACCGTGAGGCTCAGTGGCTTTTCCCGGGGAACGGCCACTCACACTTGCATATTGCAGATTAGATGAGCAACAAACAGCCGAACTTTATCCGTCTGCTAATTATGATAAAAACGAACGGTTCTAGAAACCGGCAATTTCTCCTTAGTGTTAAGGATAGAGTTTTGTCAGTCAGACATTCGGTGTCGCGCCGATGCAATAGGGAATGTGACAGAATTACACACTTATTCTATACAACTAAGAATCAATAGTCACACATTTCCGATTGGTGGGGGGATGGTATCAAGACGGGTTTATTGCCTTACAGCGGATAAATTTGTAGACAACTAGCATTCCATGCGTCTATCTCTTTTAACAGGGGAATTATGCCACAAAAAGACTGAGCGTCCAATGACTGCGGTGGAAATAGTGGCTGTTACAATGTTCGTCACCCATACTACCACGCTACTCTCCTTCGTGAAGCGGTTGCCGAGGTAATTGAAGCGGCCAACAATTGTTAATTTCTCACCATTGAGCACCCAGCTAGGAATTACCGAAGCCCAAACTTGCAGCAGTATTCTACACACATACCGGATACAGCTCTTGTGAATTCATTAAGTGGAGTTTGCGCATTTTCCACATATTCGAACAATCAGATAATTTTATCGGCGTAATCTAAATACAAGGGCTCTTCACCATGTGCAATTCTGATGCCTAAAACGTTCTCCATTATCCCACTGATGGCGAAGTCAAGCGAGAACGGCGAAATGAGTTTTCCGTGTTGAAAACCGTTGGTCATTTCGAGCTCGGTAGCTCACTGTGTGACCACAGGTATGCGAGTACATTGATCGCAATAGATTCGCGAAATTATTTCACACATTTCTGCTGAAGAGCACTGAATAGTGCTGTTCAGCCGAATGAGTCAGAGGCACCTTTTTCAAGTACAGGAAAATCATGATTGTTCGGCGACAGCTTGCGTGGTGCATTTTCACCAACTGGTAAAGGACTGGTCGATGGAACCTCGATCTGAGCGAAATCCGGCCTACTGAGAGCGAACGTTACTCTCACCAGTCACCGTAAGACGACACAAAAACCTTGTTATCTGTCGAAGTCAAGCAGATCTTGCGATAAGCTCTACTATTATTACGTATTCCTTCCTTGAAGACTGACACCATCAATGATTCTTCCCGCGATCACGGAACATGTTCTTCGCTTCAAAAATCACGGATCAAAGAGCCAAGCGATATACCAGGGTATCAGCACCCAGTTAGAAAAGGACTGGAGTTAGTTTTCCAGGACCAGCCGATTTTCCCAGCTTCAGTGATCGAATCCTCTATTTTACTTGGTCTCACAAGGGGTTACTGGTACCACGGCAAGCGAACAGGTTATGCACAAGCGATTTCAATTAAAAACAACTCGTTATATTTTGGCAGAGGTCAGTACGAGGTTCTTGTAGTGGAATGGACAAAATTCTACAAATCCATCGAATTTTACTGTCATACCCGCACACATTATCATCTTGTAGGATAACGGAACGATGGTAAGAAACTGCGTTCTTCATTACAGCGGCTTTTTTGAAATCACCGCTAGAGCTAAATGTCCGAACGCATAATAAGAATGACAATAACCATCGGTGCATCAAACAGACATCAATTGAGTTAATCTAGTTGTGAACACTCGGGTATGATACTGTTACACCCGTTCGCATATCTCATTGCGTAAAAAACCGTCACACTAGCATGGACGCGCAGCCGATACGACCGATAAATGTAGAATGATGTAAAATTATGCACAAAGTTCCAGTAGATCGGGTGTTGTGGAACTGTTACCTACCAGCAAAATGACCGATGTCGGTAGAACAAAGAATTTTATCTACCCTAAGAATCCATTCTCATATCCGTGCATTGAAGCTACTGGGATGACTAAGGTAGGAATTAACCAAGCCGGGATTAATTTTTTGAATAAGAAACCAACATTCATTGTCACAGTGAGAACAGTCACAGAACCACAAGAAACAATCTGATCAGCAAACTCAGAATAAGTCAAGTGTATGTGCATTCCATTCTTTCCATTGGATTGCATTTAATTGAACAAAGAGGCTTATGCACGTAGGTCGCCGCACAAGAAGAGCACAGAAAACGACGGCAGCTGACCTCAACAGTGCTTTGTACTTCTTTAAAAGCCTGTTTGGGGAATGAATGTGGCGGAAAGTGCATACCTCATAGCCACCAGGGCACATTAGTCGAAAAAGGAGGGGAGAACGGGAAATCGGCAACTATGATCCTGAAGCTTGGATCTGCACAAAGTCAAATAAGCCGAGATGTTGTAACGAGCCAGCCGACCGTCAGTTGCAATCCTTCCCCTATCACTAACATCTAGGCAAGAGCGTGCTGCACAAATTTTGATGCAATCCTAATCGATAGAAACAGTAGGATTCAGGACTGGATCCTTCAAATCGTGTGGTACGCATGTCAGGGCAAATCTAAGCACCGGTGAAGTGCAAATAAACACTCACATAACAAAAACCACAATTAGTCCTAGAAAGAGGCATTCAAATTTCCATGTTGAGAAATGATGAACTGATCATAGTAGTCACGGTCCAAGATACACCTTGAAGAGGGCACGGAAAGAATGTTTCTGGACCCAACGATATAAGACGTGTGTAAGAACAATAGGCAGACAGTACACTGGACCATACGGTGAAGGTACAGCATCAATAGAGACGTAAAATTCTGATAAACCACTTTGTAGCAAACAAAAAGGCTCTAGATCCCACACTGATTCGGTGACTATGATTCACAAATTATGTCAACGAACATGTTACTAACGTAACGACCGTTTCTTCGATGGATACACGGAAGCCTTAAAAGTCAGTTGGACACTAGTACTTTTTTGCATTCCCCTCCCGTGATGAGTGCTCTTTGTGATACCCTTGTCCAGTGATTATCTTATGCTGTGTGCACTGCTAGTCTGTGTACCTGTATCAACACATACGACCATTTTTATTGCATACTTCATGCATCAGGGCCAGTACATTCAGCGAAGAATCGGCAACCATAACTAGGAAAATTAGTGCCATGGAACCAAATAAGTAACAATATGTCAAGCGTGGTTACGATGCGGACGGTTGCGAATCGCCATTTACCTTCAGAGACCGACACGTGTAGGATTCGAAACACTGACCCGTTGGAGTGACAAGCGCAACATGCACTGAGCAACAATCCTAACTGCCACTAGCTCTTTGTTAACTGCATTCAGTTTAAAAATTGTGCTTAATTATTTGTCATTTCCCCCGGGAGATTCTGACCTTATCTGAGACTAAATAAGATAATGGAACGGAAAACGATTTCTTGCCAAATCAGCCGGACTTTGCATCCACAATTTGCAGAATTCCGGCCCACTCATCAGAAAAATCAACTGCGAATGCGGCCTGAAATTTAGTTTCCCGGCATGTTTGATGGGAGACCGTATGTTCCCCATGGAATGGTTCCATAGAATTATGCTTTTTTTACTAACCGTATATAGTCAGCACCTGTACGAATTAAGCGTTCATTAATTGATTTATAGCATTCTAGTAGCAGATGGATCGGAATAGCCACTGGTAGTCCGCGAGGCACCCTTTCATATTTCGTTTTCTGTACAGAAAGGAACCAACGATTGTGCATATTTTTCCATTGCAGGTCACCGCCAAATGAGACGGTTTTTGTTTCCATACTGCCCTAGCTTGTCCTTCTAATCATCAACTCTGTCACGGGTATAGATGAGACAGCTGTGCAGCTGAAATGATATCCGCAACGAAAAAGGTACGATTCGACATCGGTCACTTGAATGGACTAATCAATAAGCAACGGTCAATGGTGAACATCAAATGAAGGCACTATGCGTTCATCTCAAGCACCAAATGTATGCGATTCAACAGCCTCTGATTTTATTTGAAACTTACCAAAGACGCGACGGTCGCACAAAGATAATTACTTGGAAGATTACTATACATAATCCCATCAGATCAACAAGCGAAATACGAATGGAAAGGGTTGAAGAGTAATCCCATTTGCATGAGAGCGCGGCATCCTGATCACAAGAGTGATAAAACTACGGGTTACCCTATTATGCTTTTCTTGTGAAACAACAGCAATTATTTACGCGTCATTCGACTTCCATCTGGAGCAGGATAGATGTGCATTGCAGATAAGGGCTCAATAAGGTGAAACACGCAGGGTATTTCTATTGTATGCAGTAGAACCGGTATGCACCATAGCCCTTATGGCCCATCACGTCTGGGGGAGACTGGAAACCCTGACCCTGAAACGTGCAGTGACCTAGAGCCACACGGTCTCAGTAGGTCAGGTGTGGTAACGAGTAGGACGATAATGAACCTCAGTTTACCACCGAAGGTAGCGTGCACCTTCAATCCCCAATGGTAAAGTGGTGGTTCATACTGAATAAAGAATATCTGTCGGGACTAGTTAAATGCATCCGCTTCTCTGGGGTTTTCGTTCTCGTGAGGGGTTTGATGGTCGAATCAAAATAAAGACTCAGGTGGTGCTCGTTCACGGAATAACTATTCTTCGGAAGTACGCTTTAAGCGAGAGCACAGTATATTGCTTGGCCTATTTCAGCCTGGCAGAGCTTACCGAGGATACGGGATCTTATTAAAGCAAATTTTCTGATCGTAGCGAACCACGCACAATCGTTGGCAGACAAACAGAGTACAAGTGCATTCGGCTGAAACGATTGCAAAACATTTAACCTTTTCTATATATGCATTCGCTTGCTGTTTTTGTGCAAAAATCAAAATACGCCTAACTTTCACACCCGTAATGAGAATTTTTTTAATAAAGCATATGCAAACATGTCACTATCACGCGTGTGCCACATGCAACTGATCGAGTGACAACACCGCTTAATGATAATGGACCCACAAGCACTGACCATGAAACAATAGCAAGCAGCCGCAATTTATACAAAAAAGTAATCAGTTTAGTTCGTGATCCGCAGTAACAAACCAGTTTGGATGACGTCAAAGCAAAAAACCTAACTTAAACCAAATCAACATACCCGAAGTCTAGTTTCTTTTAGATCATTGATCGCAATTTTGTTCCCACTTGCTCTCACAGAATCGCGCGATTGTACGGAAGCAAGCGTTGAATCAAAATCCTACAAACTACATAAGTACCGAGATGATAGCACAATAACTCATTGTGTACACATAATTGGGGAGTGGCAACAACTGCAAGACCGGTCCTGTGCTTCCGAAGAAAAGTAATCCGTTCATTCATTCAGTCACTACTCCACGATGAAGAGAGCAAATTTTGTTTCCTTGTCAATTTATCGAACAATTTCCGCGTCTCCTTTTTTGTTATCTGCCCTAATTATGCTAACTCAAAGCACCCACAACGCCGCCCTCAATTCTAACGTCCAGACCTCTCTCTCTCTCTATATATATATATATATCATTGTCAACTGAACAGCAATCGAAGGAGTCAACAACCACGTTCACAGTTCAATCTATATAACCATGATTTGGAGTTAGAATTTGCCACGTGTCACGTAGAATCGCAATGATTCAGCCACTTCTACCCGGGGATATGAGAGGTTCTAAATATCTTGTTAACACAGCTGTCATAAGGCTAACCGTGGAGTAAGGAATAAGTCTGTCGCATACATAAAGCGAAAGGTTTTAATATGAATCTAGATTAACAACCACGATCCAGCCGTTTTTTTCGCGAGACTTACGGTAAAGATAACTTAGTCCATGATAACGTGTTAGTATCCGTCCGATTATTCACATGCTCTAAAGGAAGCAAAAACGAAGTGTACAAGCTACACAATAAAACACATACTGAATGGAGTACTATGTAGAAGAAGAAGCTATTCCGTTAATCCAATCAACTCGTCACCATTAAATTCAACAAAAATGAGTCTTGTTTTCTACAGTTCCCATATTATGCGAATAGACCCACGGAACACGTCGAGAACAGCACTAAGTGGCGAACAAACTCATTTCCATAAAGAAGCCACTGCATCACGTAAAATATAACTGGTGTTAACCGGAATAAGGGAAGGTGCTGGTTCGACGAGCCGAATGAGTCAAGAGTGGAAAAAGGCGCATGTGATCCAGATCTAACTCTGAACCGAAAAAGCGGATGCCATTAGCCTAACGGTCTTCTCTTATTTTGGTGAAGAGCGAACCTTTTCTCTTCCCACTCTGGACTTATTTCGTTTGTGCAACCACTCTTTTTCCTTATCCCAGTTGATATTGATCAAACCTAGTGTGATGGAACGGCATGATTATGAAGCCCTGAAAATGAGCTCGTTCGATACCTGGAGTTGCCGTAATGAACAATATATTGTTATGTTCGCTCGTGGACAAAACAATGATGTGCAAGAACTTTGCGCGTGAATAGAAGAAGCGGCTATGCATTCATCTCTGATAATTAATTTGAGGAATACACAGTAAGATTGTTTTTACGCTGTTCACAATCCCGCTACACTAATCTTACGCCTAATTTCATTGGAAGTTCTCATGAGAACTCAGAACAGTATAACAAAGCGAACATTTCCGGACGATTCACTTAACGGTGCAAACGTTCACGTGGGGCCTCGATACGGAACGGGTAAATGAAGAACGTCAAAACAAGAGCACACAAAGCAACCGGCTGGCGGTATAAACGCCACGGGCAAATCGCGCCAAATAAACGCCAACTGGTCATAACAAGACTGAGAAAACCAACTTCAATCAGCTGCTTTTTCGCTTCTGCATGCAAAAGAAATCCAAATGGAAATATGTCACACTCCAGATTAGCATCGCAGGAGCTACCAAGAGCCGGACAACTAACTGGCCGTGCAAGATCCGATATCTCAAAAACTAAACAAAAATATTCAGTACGGAGTATTTCCACAGCCAGACAGATGTAAGGTATTTCGAGTAAACAGCCACGAGATCAGTTACCTAGGATGATCCGCTCAATCAAGTTCTAGACGGCGTTTCCATACCGAAAACAGTCTGAATTGCACCCGTTTCTCTCGGTCACTGTGCAGCAAACATGAAATATCTAGACTTTGTGCTACTTCGCCAGGATCAAATCAAACAGGAGGGGTAAACGAGCACGCAGAAAAACTGACCCCTTGTTAACCGACATGTTTTCCAGTTTCGATTGTGATAATCGAGGAGGAATGAAAACGGAAAAAAATCGTATGAGACATGCCGAAATGTTGACACTATATAGGAGACAATATCGCAACGAACTACGGTCAGATGTAGCCTGATTCTCCGATTAGTCATGGGGAGAGAAAGCGGTAGTCAATCCAAAAATTTTTCGATATTCGAGTAATGCAGTGGCGATGAGAACGAAATGCAACAAAAAACAGACGTATCTGTATGCACGGAGCTTTTGTGGTGAAGCAAGACTAAAGAGGGATCTAAAGCATTTGATTTTCAGCCACATTCTTACATCTTTCATCAACGTAATTCACTTTCGGCATTAAACAACAGGGCAAGCCCTACTGGCCGCTGTCTTTCCCCTAATGCTACAATTTGCAATAGAAAGAATGAATATTCAAAGGGAACAGAGAATAGACCAAAAGCAGCGGGGAAAAGAAACGAATTCCGTGGTGGCCAACGCACGGAGTTCAGTCTAACTGTGCAGGCGCACTTTCACTCAACCATTCTGATTTAGCAGAAAACGACAACACGACCGAAACTCTTCATAGTTCACTGCCATATCCTTCAGTGAATTTGGCAAGCTGGTCAATGGGTCTTTTAGATCCGAACCACGAAAATGTGAGACACTTAGTACACCTAAGTGTTTGCTACACATTTCTCATTCCACGTCGCCATGTCATTTGTTGAACTCCGCATAGCTTCTTCCATTCCAAGGGAGGAACTCAAAATAGGGCACGTTGTTCTAGGTGAGTGGTCGCTATACGCAACACGTGACCCAACCAATGAAGTTTACTAAGATTGATAGGTTGGGATAGAATGCTGTTAGAACCGGCACCCAATACCGATTCCTAACCTGCAAATTACTCACTCCACCCAATTCTACCCACACTAGGTAGACATCGATGATCGAAAACCTACAGGTAACGAATATCTTTAAAAGGGCGGAACGAGAGAATTGGGTGAAAACATGAAGTTGTTTCGCAAGGTCTCACAAGAGCATATCCGCTCGGAGACTGTGTAGCAATGTACTAACAATCGGTCTACCTTACAGTACGGGCGCACAAACAAGACCACGCGAAACAGATTGCGCTTCAGATCTATGTAAGCCAGATCTTAAGAAGCTAGCTGAGTGAAGGTTATAAATGGTTTTGAAATAATTGCAAGTAATTGAAAAGTAATAACAAAATAATGTATGAAATAATAAAGTAGGTCAAACAATGTGTATGCGTTTCTGTAAAAGTACTATGAAAACCTTCAGAAACCCAGATATGATGGAAGGATTTTTGGCACATTCCGACTAAGACAATTCGGGGCGAAATTTTTCAGATGTTTGTTTTGCATCCCATCCATCTTGCCAACATGACCAGAGTAATGAGAAACAAAGCTGCATCAGAGATTGTCTTTAAACTACTCAGAGCTTTCAAACGCTGATGTATACACTAAGGATGTCTAAGAGTCTGAAAAACGTTTTTTTATCCACCAGTAATCAAGGATCTAATGCTTTCCGAGTTCAAGTCGGGAATAAGAAATTCATTCGTTTGTTTACGATGCGTCTTAGGCACGGGCGCGGTCGAAGAAGCATGTCCCACAGGAATGCAAAATATCCCAGTTTTACCGCCTGGTCTTGGGTGGGAATCCGCAATTATGTACTCCGAATGAGGAGAACAAGCACACATTAACACAAAGATTTCAACCCTCGCCCTAGTCATCCCAATACACAAAACATCATAATAAGACGCAACGAAAACTTAACGCCTCCAATGGGGTGCATGAACTACCTACTTGTATTCGATTCGTCGCTACAGGTTCGTGGATGCACCGATTAAACTATCGCCCTAAAATCAGTTGCCTGATTAATTTAATACTACCAGAAATCCTTACAACCGCAACGAATTCAATTAGATATAAAAAGAGTGAGCTCCATAGCCTGCATCTCAACCAAGAATCCTAAACGGTAGAAACCACTAGCTGTCCACTCACTACCGCAACATTATGTTCTTGATGAAAATACATAGATTGTTGGCCTACAAACGGTAACCTTCAGGAATTTAAATGAACCAAAAATTTGTCCCTTAAAATACTGTGCTGCATTGCTAGGCTTTTACAAGCATCAAGCTTAGGCTTCAGCACTGCTCATGATTTTACCATTCATAAAATCTATTTGGAAATGGATATCTCAAAATTGCCTATTCATTATTTTACCCCGTTTTAACGTTAGTTGAACTTAACCCACTGAAGAGCTATTGCTGAAAAGCCCATGGACCAATAATCTTTCGAGTAACAACCTACTGCTAACATGATCAGCTGACAGCTAAATCACTTAAAACAATTCTAAGTTGTTACCCAGAAGTTGTGGTTCAGTGAAAAAGAGTCCGTCTAACTGCAGGGCTGTGCGTCATCCGGTGCGTCCCCAGATTACAAATATCAGAAAAGTCTGTGAGTAAAATGTGTTCATGATCATCAAATAGACGGTCGCGCACAGACAGCTGGTCGTGGCGGGTTTTCACCTGGTAAGCATTCTCTTTATACAAAGCTGAAAGTGTTTATTAGTGGTCATGTAACGTGAGCAGGATAATCCGCCGTTAAACAGGGTCAAAGTGCAATCTCATAGACTGCCAGTGTTGTGGTGGAGACGTGAGGACCAAAGTTAGACCCATGATGCTAATGAAATCCCGTGGCGTCTGGTCCACGAACTGAAGAAGACTGTTTACTGACTACCAGTAGTTCGCGAACACCTTCTTTCGCTCTCCCGTCCTGTAGACTCTTCTAGCCAAAGGCTCGGAATAGGACCCCCTAAGTCAACCCTCTACTTTGGCATGAGCAACCGGATAGTACAACAGACAAAATCACAAATTACGAATGGGAATCAATGGTAGGTGATGGTCGGCAACTCGTCGTCATGCGGTACGACTTAGTGAAACCTTATGTGATTCTATGCTACTCCAAGTTCCGTGGTCAAAGTGCCCGGTCCCTTCCCCTCCCCCGAATGATGGGTGCGAGTGGCCATGAGAAATACCCCTTCCACTATGTTATAAAAAAGTGAAACAGATCATCCACGTGGCAAGCCACACAGTACTTCTCCTGGCACTGCTTTACACTTGCGCCGTGACGCTGATGGCACTTATTCTGTGCTCACGTTTGGACTAAATATGGACTAAATATGAATAGGATTTAACTGTTAAAGGGTACCTGACAAATCTCAAATGGGAAATTAATTCGATGCAAAGAGAACAGAGGTAACCTAGTCCACTTACCACAGCAAACACGATGCCCGCGGATGCGATGGATGAGTGCCCGGAAATGAACGAAAGGCTGCAATAGTCATTGGAAGCAGTGTACTAAACATGGCACTTGACATGTAAAACGGGAAACACAAATTTCGGTACCGCGATGCACAGTGGCTAGTGAGAAATCAGAATTTCGTGTTAACTGTTTGTCATTTGCTTAAGAGACACACAAGAGCATACCAGCACGCAATTACAAAGGCCACGACACCAATATTTTGGTTTGTATGTGAATGGTGTAGAAGTGAACGTCCAAGTAAATGCAGTGAATCGCACTCGTGCAATATGAAGCGCTCCATTCGGGTCGGGAATTCACTATTGTGTGAGAGCAATCGAAACATTCATATAAGAGTTTCCGCTCCCACCTGGTAGAACTCAATTACAAATCATTACAGGACGAAACAAATAGCCGAACAACATCTTGGGTATTGTGGACCCGCTGAGTCATTTTTACTGTCCTTGTCACATTGGTTCACTCTGAGAACTGGTATACGAGGAAGCTGCATAATGATGTTATCGACCAAAATTCACGAAACAACGCAATCCATCCTATGCATTGAAAATCCGATTAACGAGTCGACTAAAGAAGAACAATAATGCCAATTCTATCACTCAATACTATATACGCCTAATTTATTCCAGCCCCAGTTTGACTCCTAAATCATGTACTACAATTGACACCCCTGACACGCAAGATAAGACGCATCCACACTCCACATGAGGATTTTCATTAATCGATGGTGCTTCCTCCTGATTTCTTGTAACTCCAAGAAAACTCAGGTCCCTTTCAAAGTAATTTGCTCACTTCGGACTTGATCGGTGGAGGTTTCAAAAAAGCTGACTTTAATGATAATTTTCAATACAGAACATGGAAGAAACAGTATACCTTAATGTTTGCGCCCGGAAGTTTCTACACCACTACCTACATCGCATTGAAAATATCAAAACTGTCCAGTGTGAAATTGTGGTTGTCTAACCGGATTCTCATAATCACCAGGGAAACAGATTTATTGTGCGGACCTCCGTGAGCCGCCCAAAAATTCATTATTAACGAGTTGGCTTTCTTGATTCATAAGTCAATGAAAACTCTTAGATTTTGAAATAAGGTGAGAAAAACAGGAAACTGCTGGAATCGTTCAGCAAGACTTAGCCTGGACACCAACCGAAAGAAGACCACCACAATAACCCCGAAAACGTGACCGCCTTTATAAAGTAGATATAAGTAGTTTACACATGTTGCTCCAAGAGCAATAAACCTTGCCAAAGTGTAACTACTTATTATAGTTATGGAACTGTTTCCATTGTAATTCACTTCCCCAAAGAGTGTACGCCTGAAGAGCAGTAGCTCTTCTGAGGTTTGTACCACCGAAACCTAGTGACTGGCCGCACCTTGTAAACAAATGCGTTCATTAGGTTGTCGATTTATGTAGGGTAGGAGACGCTACAAGTCCCTGCGATAAAATAGCCTGGAGGACCTCTCCTTTTGACGGGCATTAAATGCTCTACTTCGGCGAGTTTGTGTGAATAAAGGTCATC
Organism: Fasciolopsis buskii; assembly: GCA_008360955.1. Taxonomy (NCBI): domain Eukaryota; kingdom Metazoa; phylum Platyhelminthes; class Trematoda; order Plagiorchiida; family Fasciolidae; genus Fasciolopsis; species Fasciolopsis buskii. The sequence continues at coordinate 22,442 of LUCM01000560.1, read as the reverse complement.
TAAACAGCGCCAGTGAATACTTGCAGACGCCGCGTACATTGTGGTACTGTGAATATTAAATCCTCCGTGCCAGCCGATTATAGCTGAACCAAGTGGATGTAAGAGTAAAGCAAGTGTAAAAGAATGCGTACACGGAGTACACGGAGTCTACTTGGCACCTGGGTTGTCAACGAAATTGGCTCAAATGTATTCAAATGACATTAAAACATGATTCCTCTGGCAGAAACACCACGTGCGCAATGGTGCGAATTCTATGGTCTCCAGGAGTGACGATGATAAGCAACAGGTCGTTGAATGCTGCATACGTTGTACAACTACTGAGAAAATTGGGATTAGAATTGCGCACGTAATTCATACTTAGAAAGGCAAAATCGTCTGTTACGAACCGGAGACAAAATAGGTCAATGTTTTGAATGCGAGAAGCACCGACGACCTCTCTCGAACCCGTTCGCGACTCTGCTGATAACGTTTTCGGGTACTGACCATGTTACTTCCCGAAAGTCCTTCTAAAAACGTGAACACCAAGTAGCACACGAAATCAGCGTATCTTGAATATTTCCTCTCTGCAGGGAGCACTGAACTCACTAAACCGACCACCTAGAATGGGAGTGTGAAACGTTTAACATTTTTATTCATCGCCAACTCAAAACATGTGAATAAAAAAACTTACAATGCATCTTTTACGATCTTTTGATCGGTATTTTGACAAGTGTAATGGTCTATGAAACCCGTGCAATTGATTGTAAATTTGTCCGGCTGGCACGCATCAATAAAGTGTGGCCGAAGGCGTCCTAGACTGTATTTGATCACTGTTGTTACCGAAAGTGTCAGCCCACCAGCAATAAAAAACGCAATGCCATAGTTGTATATCGGTGGCCACGCCTGAGGTCCATATATGTCTCAACTGTGGATGAACTAATATAACACTTACCTTCTTGAAGGAATTATAATCACCATCTGCACAACGTTTATAAGTGGCAATAAGAATTTCAACTATAATGATCTGAAGACAAAATATGAGGTTTTTCACGAGACGTACGAGTAGGAGAGGTATAAGGTACCCATATAGCCCTACCCCAACGGTAGACACTGTGTCGGGTTTGTACGGATAGCGAATAGTATAGTCGTCGCAAAAGAAGCCACGCGTTGGACGTCCGGCCAACGGGATAAGTAGGGCCGAAACATGTACTGGAGGTTAAATTTATGAATCATGCAAAGTCATCTTACGTAGAATAGCAACAAGTAAATCTGTTATGATCTTAGCCGCCAGGCGTGATTTTTGACTCTCTAAATCCATCTTTTAGCAGTAAAATAAAGGTCAAAAGGACCTATTGTCGACACTGCGTAAATGGTAGTGAAGACAAGCATACACGTTAGAGAATTTTTAAGTGGTAACGTCCACCAATGAAAGAAAAAGCAAAGCGATGTTATAATATAAGAATTTGAGCACTACATTTCTGTCAGAATCAATACTCACATGAGATCAAAATATGATTGCTGGCTGACTGAATTTGTCCATATTAACATAACGAATTAAGAAAAGTAGAATTTTCATGAAAAAGCACTTAATGTCAGCGAAATTTACTATGCTTCTAAATGACAGTTTGACCAGTTTCTTGATTAAGTGTTTTCAATTAACTGGTCAGTTAGTTTCCGTATAGAATCTCTAACATGAGGATTCCGCTCCTTAGCGCATTAGTACTGATCGTTGAGTGATCTATTGGGGCGTTCCGTGGTTCACAGCAATGGTTTCCCGTCTCCTCCGGTGGAGTGAGCCATAGTAGCTTTGAAGCATATCCGCTTAACTGCGCTAAGCATGTAATGAGTAAGAAAATTATAGACAGTGCGAAAATGGGTGGTAAAAATGCTCCCCTGACCAAAAACAACTATCCTTTGGATAACCTGGTCAGAGGGGGATGAAGTACTAAATAAGCAGAAACAAACACTCCTTGAAGATGCACATGTATCAATTAAATCAAAAGGACTATAAACACCAGAAGACCATTGTATTGTGGATTTCACAAGTTGGTCAAGGAACTGAATTTTGTGGAAACTGTGAACTGGGTTAACTAACGCTTGTTTCCTCTGAAAAAGTGGTGTACCGAAGTTAGACGATAATTTTCCACAGGGAGGAGTGACCAACAGAAAAAAGGAATGAACTAACCATCTTCATTTATCGCTTTTGTTTAGGATGTGAGTGAATAGCATCACAAAATGTATAGAACATGCCCTCTTTATTGTGTTAACTACTTGCCAGCGGGAAAGTACAAGAATAAATGAGCTGGCACTTGACAAAATAACAAAATGTCATAGAAACTATAAGGACATTTATCCAATATCCAGAAAAAAGTTTGTTATCCCAGTATTTCTTTCCGAAATGAGGTCAAAGTACCTGGCTCGTGAGGACTTCACATGCCAGACAGCGTAATATCATCGAAAAATAAATGACAGTCACATGGTAGCTACCTCGATATATCCTACGACAACAAGTGACTGACAGCTGTAGTTACGACAAATAAGAGACAGGCGTTCCTCACAACAATGTTCCGCAGAGTAACCCTATCCATAGGAGTAAAATTAGGATTGAAGCAATCGCTTTGTAGTAAGGTGAAGACTTCCGTGGCTTAATTTCTTCGTAAACTGAAGAACTGCGTCACACTGCCAATAAGATGAAGGCACATATGTACTCACATTTCCATGGTGACATACGACTACCTAAATATGCCCAGTTTTGCTAGAGAAATAAAAGAGCCACTTTGGGAATAATTTGGCGGACGGTATGATCAAAAGAACAATAGTGAAAAAGAATGGACAATCGAATTACAAAAGGCCGTTCACTCGTGCTCTACCCTAATAAATGTCCTAATGACCTTTTATAGCAGGAACACAGTGGTGTTACTTTCCACGGAGGTTACCGAAGCCACAGTTGTGCCTTATTGCCTTGTGCAAAACCTTTCGAGAGCCTTTCAACCTTACACCACTATCTGCCCTAACATATTTATATTCCCTATGGAAATCACCACTTCCACAATCTCTGAGTTACCCTTCTTGATTTTTATACAGCAGTAAGTTTTAATATTAAAAGAAATTCAAGGACTTCGAGTTATTATTTCTGCGGAAACTCAAGAAGAAAACAGTTGAAAGAGAATCATGCTGAGAATAGTACAGCATTTTACCGAAAGAGCAAACAGCATTCAAAAAAATAAAAATCAAACAATCGAGAAAAGCAAACACAAATGCATGCACCGCGCTAACTCCGATTGAACGACCTTCAGATCAGTGTAGTTGCAATTCCAGTTCCGGTTCCAGTTTCATTACAGGACTATACGGTGACAAGCCTGATCGACAAGGTGCTTTCACCGACAGCTCCCTGAACCAGACCATTCTCCCACAACAGAAGGGTGGGAATCCTCTTCAGTTTCCGTAAGGAGAGCGGGAACGATTAAGGAGATGCTTTCCTCTCGATAATTTCCTCAACTCTACTATTCACATATTGTCCTCTCCATACACAGCTAGTCATAAATTGTCCAGTCTTCCTTTGAATTCGCGCACTGATCCCATCGCGATCACTTCCTCCGGTAACTTATCACGGCCATTTACTACTCTCATGGCAAACGATTTACTTCTCAACCCGGAGGTTACAATCATTTTCCTGTTACCTCTAGGTGTGTCGTTCCTCCTTATCTGAAATAGGGCTCCACGGTGACCCCTTATCTCGGCCGGGCCCTTGATGTTCTCGAAGGCCTGCATTTAATCACCTCTTTCATTACATCTTTTCAGGGAGTACAAGCCGAACGCCCTCAGTCTCTGCTCATATCTCATGTGATTCAACTGTCCGAACCAGCGTGTAAGAGCACGCTGAACCCGCTCGAGCATTTTACTATCTCCTGAGAAATACGATCTCCATGCCTTGACACAGTTTTCCAAGTGCGGTGTGACAAATTCCCTGAACGGCTGCAGGAGACAGTTAGATCTTGGAACCTGCGGTCCCCTTAAGTTGGCGTACGGTAAACCATGCCAATGTGACCTCCTTAAGACTAGGTTTGAAGTCCGCACTGGCGACCATCCCGAAGGCTCCTTCTCGCTGAGTTTGCTCCATTGCGGTCTGATGCCCAGGTGGGCCCATATGGCGAGGGCAATTTGCTCCTCTTTCCATGAGCCTTTGGCATTTGTGCAAAGTCAACGGAAGATCCCACCTTATGGCCCACTAGTAAACATTGGCCACGTCCCTTTCGACAGTCTCAGTGTTTACTGTCCCTAAAGGTTTGATGCCGTCAGCAAAGAAGAATTACGGATTTTCTAACAAGCTGGCCATGTCGGTGACACACATTAAGAAGAGTAATGGTCCCGAGCATACTCCTGAGGCACCCCAATGTAGGTCACCGTTAAAACTATTCCTCACCCTTCTTTGGCCGCTGAATGGACGGAGGTGTCGCATGCTCGGGACCTACTCCCGATGCCCTCGCCCTCTTGCTTCGCATGATAGCCGAGAGCTCCAACCTCGCCCCTCCCCGCCCACAGCATTCCTGTTGTGGCTCATCCGGTTTATGGCAGTCATGGGGCTCGGGTCTATACTGAGTAGCCCGTGTTGCGCTCGCCCATTGCGATCACCTCCATCCCTGCTGCTCGGAATGATATTTAGTCGCCTTCTTTCACCCAACTTTTTGATTCTCAGTTTGGGGGCTTGCAGCCGTGCGGTATTGAATTTCGGCAATCCTCCATTGGCAACCTTAGCCTTGCTTATGACAGCATCATCCGGCTCTATGGCATTCATCCCTCCGCTGATCATCTCTATTCTATCGGCTGACGCCAAGGACCTATTCCTGTGCCGTGAATAAGCAAATTCCACCGACTTTGGCCGGGTCACTGACTCCCTGCTGTCTTTCCCGGCAAAATGCCCTGTTGACAGCTACTTGCTCCGATATTTCCGCCGTTCTGAGCAAATTTACTAAGTGGCACCTCACAGTTCTTTGCATCTGCTTCCCTTCCATCATAGTAGGCTGCGGAATACCATGGACAACGGCAGTGCGATTCCGACCCAATGCAACATCTCTTTATTTCTGCACAATAACTTGCCCCCGGCTCATCTGAAGCATGGCTTGCCCTACACTTATTTCCGAGCATCTCGTGGCCGGGTCGGTGACATTTGCCTTTCCTTAGGGCCCTATGTTTCTGCGCCTGTACCCCTTTTCATTGGGTCCGATCTTCTTCTTTGGTTCTACTCCTAGTTTGCTTCTCTCCCTTGTCTCCTCTCCCCTCTGAGGTAGCACTTACACTGTACTGAGAAAAACATGCGCACATTCTCCAAGCGTTCTATTGCTTTCGACCATTTTTGGTCATCAGAGACTCCGCCAGTAGGCTCGCCCTTTACTGCCGGTGCCACATTCTCTTCTTCCTTGTCCCGCGAATAGTTATCTTCACCTTCTGCGTCTTTTAGCAGCCCACTGCAGTCAGTGCCACCCAAATCCACTTTCTCCTTCTCATCTACACTCGGCATAGTTTTCCTTTGGCGTATCCGAGTGTCCCCCAGGATACCACTTCGTCTATGCTTTTTGCAACCTGGGATAGCCCAGCTTGGCTTATCTTGTTATCTTGTTGCTCATAAATTTCCTTCCTCGGGCCCCCAGATGCACAGCAGAACCATTTACTACACGCGTCTCACTGAATCTCTGTTACCACCTTGCCTCTAAAGCAGGTACCTATCCTATGTTTTGCTTTCTGTTTAGAACATTGTGCTAAACGTCTGGCCTGCATTCCCTTAACCTTCATCCTACCCACAAATTATGGTGAACCTGGTTTACGTTAGCTCGAGGGAAAAGATGTGGACTTATTCTGTATCTCAGCGGTGAACTCGGTGAATCCATATCATTGCTTAAGGACAGATAGATCGCATAACTGACCATAACTTCTTTGCAGCCCACCACAAAGTTCATGCTTACAGATACACGATCCTGCCCTGATTGTCCTTCTGTTCCTGATTAATCGATTATCTTGTCTTCCACGCTCTCGCCGTAAAGAAACAGTCATCAAAATTTCTTGTCTTTATCTGAATCGCTTGTAAATCTGGACAGTTTTATTTGCTTAGCGCAAGTCGGACGAACGGGGACCGTGGGAGCACGGCTTGGCACGACCTTGACGTGTCGGTTCCATCTGCAAAACAAATTGGAAGTTGACTCACAGAGCACCATATTCCTGCTCTTCTAATCCATCTGTTTTTGTCACATCCATCTGCATCCGCTTATGCACCTCGATCTTGCGAAGCATGCCTTTTGGGTCTCTCAGAAGGTGGACTTTCTTTTCTTTAGGCACTATTGCTGTTGGGGACCATCACCCTTGCCGAAAGTCTAAGCGCAATTCCTCCTCGGTCCGCACAATTTTTTTGGCGGTGATTAGTCTGAAGGCACAAAAGTGGCACCAGACCTAGGGAGTAGTAACATGGAGGCACATGAAGCGATATTGGCTCCGGTGGTTAATTCGTTAGGCTATCTAAGGTGAAAGAAGAAATCACCCGAGCCTATCCCAGTGTACCCTTGTGGCTGTTTACTAGGCAGTGCTCCGTTTAAATGGCGTACCAAATCGACAAACGCATAGCGCGTTTTGAAGGGCACATCGAACTTGGATGCAGCCTCCCCTCAGTTTTCTAACTCACACGCAGCATTCAGCACCAATAATCTTGGGCCATATGCAAACGCATTCATTTCACATTTATTACTTTGAGTACCTCGAGCGTAAACTCTCATCCCATTATAATCTGCTGTGCAAATGGCATGGCCCAGAATGTGAGGTCGAAACGTTGTCTCGTTTTCTTCCGACTCCCCGAGGTAGGGAAACCGCAAAGTGGCCAGGCACTAACGGAGAACCTGACAAAATCATTACAGTCGGTCTCCTCGTCCCATCTATAACGATCGTGTCTCCGCAAAACTGGTTTTTCATATCCTCGCCCGTCGCTCTGTCAAGCAAGCAGATGCAAATCTGACCGAATCGGCTTCAGAGGCTCCGCAGTTCGACGGGCCGGATACCAACCAACCATTCAGGGTGAGCACAGTCTGCAGAATTTCAGTTATTCAGTCCCTATACCAGCCCTCAATTGGCTTCCATATCGTCTATGTAACGAAAAGTAGCGAGCACCTCCAGTTGTTTTGATGGAGATGTAAACTAAGTGTGGCCAGTGGCTGATCTCTACGAGTACCAGTGTCTTATTTAGCAATTAGCGGCTTCCCTAAATAACACGTCGCATTCGGCGCTCACCGACTCCTGTCCGTTCATCGGAAAGAGCTGAAACACATCCCTTATAGATTTGGTTGTAGCGGTTCCATTTGTTGATTTTACCTTCAAGAACCTCCCCGCCACTCCAGATCAAGCTGCTTTAACATCGTGAACCTCATGAGTGTCATGTCAAATCAGTTATCTAAGATTGTATAATTCAGCGAACCTCGAACCGTAAACCTCAGTCAAACGGACGGTAGACCCAGAAAAGCGCGACCACTGCACAAACCCGAAACTGTTCAGTAACTTCCACCTTCCGCCTCAGTCCCTATTGGGGCCCCGTGGCATTTGCTTGCAGCAAGCAAGGTCATCGACCATTGCATATCATGAAGCCGCACTTAGTTTTGTTGCTCATTCTCATTCTAAATGGCTACTTCATAACCATACGAAACACAAATGTCTTCGTGCTCCTGCATACCCAAGCGACAATTTCAATTCTAAGCATCTAGGACACTCATTCATTTGATTTTTCACCGTGAACAGTGCGCATTCTACCCCCTGCTCAGTACGTCCCTCCACAAGTTTTGCTTTTTGACTCGGAGCAGAATGATTTGTTTGCAGCTCACAATGTTCTATGTGGTGTGATGTTGCTTTTGACTGTCTCAGCCAAACGCTCAAGGTGTTTCTGGGCTATTCAGGCCATTTGTTGTACGGTTCTGTTGACTTCGGCTTCTTGATTTTCTGGTCATGTCTATCTTCTCAGTTTCGCAAATAGCTGTCATTAGAGCATGTTGTTGGCTGCTCACGACTAGAAAAGACTGCTTACGGATAGAAGATGAAAAATGAGACATTGAACAATACGTGCTGAGGACGCCATCGAAAAGACGTTCTTGAAAGAAAGGGGGGCTAACGCCAAGAGCTAGATGGGTAGGCATTTGTGCCCTGATTTCAAACATTCGAGGCTCTTGGTTTGGGCAGATTTGGTGGGCGGTTTGAGGCACAGCAGCTAAAAGTGCTCCAAAAAAGTTTAATTGGGTTTTTGAAATCACTGCCTTACAAATTTTTCCCACGCTCAAATTGCTGTTTCCCCGTAGTCACCGCTCGATTTCATTATTCACTGTTCACAACTGGCGTGATATGTCTTCACATTTCTGAAAGGTGAACTTTGATGTCCTTCTTTTGCCGTCGCACTTCCATAGTGGTTTCCACATATGTTTTTGTTTTCGTTAACTTTATCATTCGTTACTGGTGAATTCGCAAAAAGTTACATTTCGGAATTGGGATCCAATTTTAAATGCGCAGTACTCGAAAGTATGTTACACTCTCATCCCTCTTGTCAGCTTCGAGGAGAGTATCCGCCTCGGTAAATGTGCACCGCCACACGGACGTCAGCTTTTTATTAGTTACGGGGCAATACTCAACTGCTACTTTTCAAAGCTGTGACCGGTGGGTTTGCCATAACGACCGGCTCCATTATTATCACAAAAACATTCCGTCGTTTTCCAGAATCTCGTTTTCCAACCCGTTTCCTCTCCCTCATACTCCTGTGCCTCTGTTATTGAACACTGTAAATCCACCAGTTCCTTGTCGCCTTGCATGAATTAGTCCTTCCGAAGAACAGAAAAATCTGCAAACACTTGAGAAAATTAGCGGCTACTTTCCCCAAAGAAGCCCCTTCTTAGAACTCCACACGACGTGAATAGCAGTGACAACTCTTTTCACCTTCTAATGGGCATAACAAGGGTCCAAGACCATTAGCTTTCAATGCAAACTACGACGATTTATTGGTTATAGATTGTTTGTTAATGGAGTGCGTCTCATGTTGCACAAAGCGGTCCCATACAACTACTTTTAATCGCGGCTAACAGCTCCATTTTAACCTAAGTGTTGTTTGATCACCTAATGAAATATATCTGACCTAATTGGTAGTATAGTAGCATATATACTCCCAAATTCAAACAGTTTTTTACCACAGCTCCGAAATCTTTCTACATCTCTTCTTTTCCCCTTCAGGTCCCAAGGCAGTGACAGGTGACTTCGGTGCCGTAAAATCACCTGGTGCATTTCGTCCCCCTCAGCACAGTAACTTGACTTGGTTTTCGAAACAACGTAATGGATGGAAAAGCACGACTGCTCAATCAATGTATTGGAACATATTAGACACATTTTTTACTTCTGGTATTCTGAACTTTGAGGCTGTGGTAAAAAAACCTAGAAATTGGTCAGAATTTCCTCACTTTAGTTGCAGTCGTTCCGCACAGACAGCAGCTAGTTACCCAACCTCTACGCAAATTACCATCCGAAACAGTGTTCATTCTGCTTTAGGGACCTCGAATAGCGTCTTCCCAAAGCCGAGCCCACACGGAGCGGTGGACCATGCAAGTTTCGTGCATTATTCACCCAGTGACCCACTGGCTACCCTTCCTAATTTATACCTATGACTTTTGGTCCTATCTGAAAGGGAGTAAGACCCACAATGACCGTAATAAACGTACGGATACCTAAAGCGAGTGAAAAATAGCTGCCTTGATTGTAAATACTTTGCTCTGGCTGACTTAGATTCTAAACGCACGGGGTGGTAATGATGCGATTATTCGACCAGTTTAAAAGACTTCAACCATCCACGACGCCCGGTTACTGATCATATTAGCCAGACTTTCATCTGCTCTAGCTGCATTCTCGCTGAGTCTTCTGCAGACACTGAGAAGAATTCAGCTTCCAATTTTCACTTAGTTTTGTTGACGGTGACCTACCACAGTTTTAAATCGATCCCAGCTATCCGAGAGTTAAATGTCGTCCATCCCACTAGTTAGTGATGCGACTGAGAAACCGCCAAAATCAGCCAAAATATCCCATCACCCTTGGGCGTGCGAATTACCACCTGCCTCACTCCTCATCTTTGGCGCAGATATGTCTTTTTACTCTCACAATCTTCGGCTTTTTCATTGTAATGAAAGATCTCAATTTGCTGTCTCTAAATTACGAAGGAAATCCAACTTATGATCCCGAGAATTGTCGTTCCCTCAACCGTATCTTCACTTTGTCTATAAGTTAAGAAACGATAGATAGCAAATACAGACCAATGCGCTGAAACCTCGCTAACCCCATTCCAAAGCCGCTTTCCAAGAGGCCGATGCAGTTTCACCTGATGGTGGGATTGTCAATCGTTTTCCTGCAGGGTTGAAGACTAATGATCCAATCTGGCCATCTCTACGGGGCCGAAAGAAAGCTTCTTTCAAAATTCCTATTCCCAACTCACGACCCAAGCTAGGATTTGTCCAAAAGGTAGTCGATCCCTATTGTGTTTATCGTCCTCAGACGGTTGCCCTAACACCTCATTAGCACAAGCACTATTATCCATTGCGGTGGTCCAGACCAGATTCGCTGTCCCTATACACTCAAAGCCATCTTCAATATCATTTTGAGTATCGCGTCCCTTGTATTTGGCAAAAAAGCTCAAACACTGCACAACAACGACGACATGACAACGAACTCCATTGTTGCACTCACGGTTGAAAACACAACATATTTGGTCTACTCGTGCAACAGCTGGCTCATTTGATTCTTTTTTAATTGAATCTTTTAAACTGATTATGAATGTTGTAGTCCTCTTGGTCGCCCGCATGAGCGATAAACTCATATTTGAAACCAACATGGGAAAGTTTTGGGAGCCATAGTATTTTCGTTCTATCAGTTTCCTCGAGCGAATTCGCCAAAGAGTCGGGGCACTAATCGTGAAAAACGCTGACACTCAGGACTATAATGAAACCGCCCAGTATCGACATCCAGTTTAACCAGGATGCTGTCCGTTCAGTTTTGCGCCTGTGCTCGAACTTAATGAAACTGTAATTGAAAAGGTCCGGCCTGCGGCCTCGATTCCTCTTGGAAACAGAGTTGCTCGGCTAGGCGCAAGCTCCTTGGACTTGAAGCGCCGTGGGTTTACCGTGTCACACCGATCTAGCTTTTTTAATTCCTCTCAGCTCGCTTTGGAATAATTCTTCATTGTTGCCTCATTACACTAAAACAAACCGACCAGCTCGATGCGATCGTGCCCAAGCTTGCCCAAATTTAAGCCCGTTCAAAGAAATGTCAGATGCTTGCTCATTACTGAACCTGATGCAAGCTTACTTTCAGCGAAACAGGGTACAAGATTTCGAACCTGAAATTCAGACCCTGACAACACCGTAACTTAAACCCCGCAGCAGCTTTTGTGACATTATATTAATTATCACCATGCCCTAGTAGTTAGTATAAAGCGGAAGGGCTTAACAGGATATGTTTGCTTTAGTGTCAAACTGCTAGATTTTCCAAGTTCTACCTTCTAAACCCAACCCCTTTGAACGTCAGTAATGCTGTTCGCAAACCTAATCTCAGGCCCTTGCAACATCTGTTGCTCCCAGGGTCAAGAGCCCTGCACCCCTCCGTTGAACCTATCCCGTTTTCTTCCTTGTTCTACGTTCTGCCCCTAACGCTTGCTTTGGTAAGTTATCTATTCGACCTTTTCGCAGTTCGAATTCCTTTTAAAGATTTTAACTTCTTCCCCGCATGCTGTAAGTTTGTTCCGAAGTCGTCGTTCACCTATGCGTTCTGAAAATTACTCCAGATTCTGCCACGATCCGATCGCGTCGACTAGGGCAGGAATGACAACATGCGAAGGAAGCTGAAAGCCGGGCCACGTCCTAGGAACTCGATTAGCCTTTCAACTAAACTCTTTCCCAGCGGGATTATTTGCAAAATTTGGGTTTGTCAAGCACAACCCAAAATTCAATGTTGTTTGACCCGAATCTTCCAACCATCTGGGCACTCCTATCCCTCCCGTGCTGCGAAGCCAAGCCGTTTGAGTAAACGCTTAATATGAGAAACGCCGTCAATCCATGTATTGCTACCTTCATACGTTGCAGATAAAACCGTGATGGGCGGAGAAGTAAGGCTTCGGAATCCACCGCAAACACGTGCGCAGTTTTGTGCAATGGTTGCTAACGGACAAACAAAGATTTTCAGGTCCTTCATTTCATCCGGCGCTCTACGGCTCGCCCTGTCGAATGACACCCTCACACGCTCCCTGGGCTCTGGCCCCGGAAGACTTCATAGTGACAGCGGGACTGATTTGGGGAAATGGCATAATGCGCTCTATTGTTTCATGCTCCTCGGTTGTCCAAATTTATTTCTGGTTTTTGTTTACCTCGAATGTCAGAAGTCCCATACCTACGAACTATCGAAAAGCTCTACACGTACAGCAGAGCGCACATATCCGCTGGTGGTGAGCGCAAATCATAGGAAGATCAGTAATGGTTTTTCAAAGAGCTCCAGATGCCTCATTATTCCTCCTTGCTCCAGGTTTCGCGCCGTCCAGAGTCCCTGTTCTTAGCTGTCACTGGTTTTTCCTTTGAAGCACCAGCGAGAATGGCTGATGATCATGGCAACGACCCGCCCACTATATCTAGAACGAAATCTGCCCTCGAAGCATAGAACCAGCCTGATGCGGACGATTAAGCAACCTACCGACAGAGCCCAACTTGAAATCCTCGGTTGTAGGCACTTTGTTTCACAAAACACATGTGCACCATCGAGCGAAACCGAACTCCCAAAAGCCGTCAGTACGGAAAGCACGGACACATCAAAAGCTTTAGCATGGTACTTCCAACTTTCTTTCCGCTTTGGCGTTCCGTCAACAGTGGGTCCAATAAATGCCCACGATCTCACCTCCGCGAAGTAATCAGCACCTGCGAAGCTCAACCTCCTCCGAGAAACCGCCCTCCGATACACATTCCGAGGACTTCCCGAGAGAAACCTCCCGATACACCAGGAACCTCTAACTCAATGGCCTCTTGGCATATTTGGTTTCACAAGTAAAAACTTGTGTCTAACTTATTAACTTTTGCAACCGACGTACCCCCGTTCCACTCGCCTTAGTCTCCTGACCAACGATTATACCCATCTGCCCGCAAACGTGTCTCTAGCCGTTTTGGCATCCATATAATAACATACCACTGCTCAGCATAATTCGCGGCTGATATTCAGCTTAGAATGGCGTTATCTATTGCAAAGTTCACTCGCCATAAATCTTTCCGGGATCCTCCGATCTATTTATCATTCTGGCTATTCGGTAATTACGGGGTTTCCATCTGAATACACACCTGTACCTGCATATTGGCTGTCCCCGAGAAAACTGTTACACAGTGCATGAGCTAATTTACCCATTTCCAGACTGTCTCCATAAAAGTTTTCACTCCGACGATCGTAACACAAAGCTGTGCATGTTGTCAGCACGGCCTGCAACCAAAGGCTGCGGTGATGCAATGCTGTTCAGTACAGCCAACAGAAAATATCACTTTGCAAACCAAAGAGGGCTACCTTAGTTGCAGTCACAATCAACGCGCCACCCCGCTAACGATTTCAAGATAACCTTACCGTGTCGTCATATGCATGTTCATGAGCTGAGGCAAACCTTACCAATCACTTTTTTATGAAGTCTGATTGAATAGGCATTTTACGGCAATGCTTCCATCGAGATTTTTGTTTTCCAATAAGGTGACTTTCATCTACCGTTTCCAAAACTTTCTCTTCTCCAGCTATCTATCGATAACACTAAGCATTCTCTTTCATATTTACCGGGTCTTTGAAATCTTTATTGCAGTTGACTTTCCCAGCCATAACCGCTCCTTTTCGATAATTAACACGCTGCCCGATCGAAATTTACCTATTAATGAATGGGTCTCGGCCAGCGCCAATTAGACATCATCAATTCATCCCTAATTTCGGATCATCAAGTTTTGGTTACTTCGACCATGACTCTCATCCCACAGATGAACGCGGTTTTCCAACAAGGTTGACCCGTCACAATCATCGCTCCCAAATTTTTTGCCATTAGAAAACGAACGCGATTTCCGCCATGCTGGTTTCGCCATCTGATGACCTCTCAGTCAATTGTCTTCTTGAAAACTTTTTTATCAATTTTTCACAGAAGCTCGGCTGTCGCACCGAATGCAACTTTTTATTTTTGCTTTACCATGGTCTACGTTAATGCATGTTAGCGGCCACCCACCCAGCAACAGTTTGTCTATCTTCCCGTGGTATGGAACTCCACTTGTGAATAAAATTCTCAGGTCAAAAATGGCGTGTACTAATTTATTCAGTCCCGAATTATGTAATGTATGTCCAGTTATGCTGAAGGCTGTATATAGCGCTTTATCTGAAGATTTTATCAGCTAACATTCTTTGCAACCCGCCCTGAATCAGCCGAACTGGCTGCAGATAGGATCCTACTGCAAAGGGAACACTTCCAGGCCTATTTCAGGTGGCTGAATCAAACCACGTCATTTTTGTTCACAAGCATTACAAAATAAAGGCGAGCAAGCGAATTTTTCACCTCCTTTATAAAAAATTGAAGCCCATAGGTGTGAATCTAACTAGGCCCACACCAACTCCAAATCAGCGCCATCGCACAAAATAAACTGGAGTTACCCTCCCCTAATAGCTCACTATTTACCTACCATTTTCCCTAACTTAAATCGTCTAATGTGTCATTGAAAGATGTGCTTACTGCCGCTAGTTCTTCCATTCACTCTGCTGGTTCTCCGTTGACTCTAAACATATTCCTCTAAGGCAAACGTTTTGCACGACAGTAGGGCCGCGATTCGGCACTCAGAGTTTGACAATATTGATGAATAACCCCCCATTGGGGTGGGTATTTAAGTGATCCATTAAGTTGCATGTTCACCTTTCGGGAGGTACAATCCAGGAATGCCTTAGTAAATAAGCTTGGTCGATCCTTGGAACTGGTAAAGTTCGCCTTAAAATCTCACTGGTTTGCTCGTAGGAGGCGGCCAAATTTGCGCTACCTCAGCGAGAATGAAGATTCTGGTGGGAGGATGGTGCGCACATTCACATAAAAGAAAGCCAGATGGCAACATAGAGATAAGTTTCTAGGTACTTGTTATTCTATCGGTACTGGTTTGTAATGGTCGTGCAGTGGGCACCCAAATTGAAAACAATTAATTAAAATCTGGAAGCATTTGGTAAGATTAGCTATCTTGGTCTCCCTGGCAGAAGGCTGACTTTGGTCTGCTTCCCTACATGGACCCGTCTAAACAGCGAATCCCATCTGTTCATGTGCAGGCGGTGTTGATTTTTGCGCAAGCGCAAATAGCGCTAGCCGTGCGTAATAGATGCCAACTATTGACCACATGCATAATAATGGCGAGGACAATAAGTGATAGGTGGGTGCAAGTCGGAAGAAGGTGGCCCATAGCGTTGATGAGAGCCATCTTCCCGGAAAGCGAAAAAGAATCCTTGGACTGAGAGTCCACTATGGGACAACTTGGTGAACCTTGTTGGTAAAAACGCATTCACGTTGCCCCATTGCAATTTTTCCAATCATAGATCTGGTAAGGAAGAGTAGAGGAGCAACAGTTAGGTCCGTTAACTGAATATGAGGCAACGCGGACGAGTAGCCATGGATATAACCTGCATTGTAATAATACTAGTAATATTAATGCAAATTTCTCGATTTGCGAGAGGCATGCGCAAGGCAAGATCAAAATTGTGCAAAGAAGGCACAGCGCCGACACAGAAAAAAGAAAACAAACAGACAATGCATTGTGTTTTCGCTCAAAAGATCATGACAGACGAGGTGATTTGCTGATCACGAGGTTTCGACTTTTAAATCAAAGCTAAATAATGATTCGCACAGATTATTCTTTGACTGGTTTCCAGTCCTGCACTGCGAGTAATATTGTGTTTAAACGCAACAATGATGCGTATTGCGGGCGCAAAATATCTCTTAGGGCAATGGCTGTCGCCGCCAGTTGGCCGGGATCCTTGCAAATTAAGAGAGTTATATGGTGGTATCTTCTCTTCCCGTAGTGCGACAGCAGGAACGAGAGTTAATAAACTCCATGCTGAATGAAGCCCTAATTGAAGCCAAAATTTGCGCTTGAAACTGGCTTATTGTCATGTAAGGACATAAAATGTTAGTTTGGGAGTAACTGTGAGTGTGATTTGAAGACTTACGTCTATTTATATGCCTAGCTACATATGTATTAAACGAGATCAAATGACAGGCGAAAAGTTGTGCCGACTTTGTTTTGTTGACGGAGTGTTCTATCCACATTTACAAAGAAAGGTAGTTGTGGGGACTCTTACGATTAAAGATCGCCAGGCATTGTCGATTGCTATAAGACTTCGAACATTATATTCAATCATACCCTGGGCCCGACTCAGGCTTATTCTACCGGAGTGTAAGGATCGTGGAAATTTTGCAAACTTTTACGGTTATTGTCAAGGTGGTTTCAATTTTAAGGGTATCGGATGCAGGAGAAATCATCCTTATATTAGGGTAGTTTACTTCATAAAAGATTTTCGGAATGCTATCTTTGACATTGGAACTGACACCGAGAACTCACACTGTCGCAAGCCATAGGAGGAATTGCTACTTTTTGAGATGCGGAGATGGACACACTTTCATCGATACTCTTATGAAAAACAGAGAGGGCAATTTGAACTCAACGCAGCCGTAAGTGATCAAGGCGTATTGTTGTGCAACGCTCCATGTGGTCTAGCTAGGAAGAACAGACCGGAAGTCGCTTCGTAATCCTTCGTTGAACATTCTCAATCTCCAGTCTGTCAGTCTGTTGCACGTTGGAACACACGATGGAACAGATGAACAGGATAGGTCATACCCGTGTTTTATGTTACCAACTTGCCTTCCAGAGTTCTAAAATTTCTGTGCACGAACGCAATTAGTTCTGAAAAGTTGAACTTGCTGGAGTAATGCAAACCCAAGTCTCTGGCAATGTGAGAGGAGGGAACGACGTCTTTGTTAATTCCGCAGATTTCTGTGAGAATGCGGCATTTGTATGCGAATGAGCTGTGCATCATGAATCAAGCGATAGTAGATCAATTTTTACGTTTTCTATGATGGTTTTGAGATCACGAGGTGGAAAGAGGTATACAGATTTTATATCGTCTGCAAACAGAAGAGGAACACTGCGCCTAGTGATGTGGAAAATGTCGTCCATTTAGAGCAGAAACATTAGTGGACCTCGTGATTTTCCTTCAGTAAGCGCTATGGTAATCGGACGGGGCTTGGGCAGAAATATATTTACATTCACTACGTGCAAAGCAGCGGTCAAACAGAAGGAGAACAAAGCCAGCAGGGGGTTGTTATACCGCAGCTTTTGACTTTCATAAGATGCTTGCGATGACATACGCGTACGGATGCCTTTGACGAAACACTCAACGACTTTCTCTCCTTATCAGCCTTCATCACCAGCAGGCTGAATTTTTCGTATACTTATTCACAAAGTTCTCTCGAGTTCCCGAAGCTTTCCGTCAATCTCATTACGTGGGCCTCCTGTCATGTTGAGAGCTTGCGGTTGCGCACATGACAATGTTCATGATCAAGGAGGAATTCAAAGTTGTTTAAGAGAATACTTCCAAACAACGTACACTGCTTACGACCACATAGACCACGACTTAATCCGGAAATAGTTTAATAATAACACTGGTTCCTAGCTGCAGCCTGATCGCCTACTAGAAGAATTCTATTCTGAGCAACATTTAGAAAGCGAGTGTGGAACGTAAGCGGGGGGAGGGGGTTAAGTAGGAAGCATTTTACAAACAGACGCAGAGTTGAAACTAAAATATACAAACACGCGAAAGAATCCTGTTCGAAATTGCGAGCTTTGATTCCAAAATAACAGAAAAATTGAAAAGAATCGAAAACTACCAGCGAAAACCTGAACCAATTAAAGTACACAGCGAGTTACGTGGGAACAAAGGAGGAAGAAATGAAAACTAAACTGATATTGTTGCCACGCAGAAACAAACCAACAGAGAGTGAGCATTGAATAAAAATTTGTGGAAGAAGAAGAGCGTAAATGATTCCCGAAAAAATGGAAAAATGGACATACTAAAAAAAATGAGTGAAAAAATGGAAAGATAAAAGGATATGAATGAAATCGTCGTAAAAAACGCTGAAAAGAAACGACTGGTTAAATGAAGTCCCGGTGCAGCAACAAAACCACGGCGAAGAAATTACGAAAAAGAATAAAGAGAAACAGTCGGAAATCAAAGACACTTGAAGCATTCAATTCTGTGTAAGTTTTTAAATTTGAGACATTTAAGATCGTTTTTTTTGTCGTCCAGTGTTATTTCTTCCTCGCTCATACTAATGCGTAGCAGCTTGCTCACCGACAGAAGTTTTCGCCAGATACATTTGTTCATAGTCGAGGTGTGATGTTCCCTGATGGTTGTCGGAGAATCCCACCTCACGGAAGTAATTTTTGCTTTGGTGAAGCGTTCGATAAAAGAAGCATATCGGGACGCTTTGGAGTCCTGGGACTTTGGTTTAATTCAAGTTCCCGGTACATTATAATCGAGAGGTGTTAGTGAATTAGATAATGGAATGTTACCCTCTTTTTGGGTATTATTGCTTGAGGCATATGAAAAGTCATGCAACGTCTTCAGTGATGGTTGATTTTAATGCCTTCGCGACTTACAAAGAAGACATCTGTAGGGCAAAGAACTTTCGTCTGGAAAATTTGCTAAAAAAGCAAGGCGCTCGTCATGTGTCCTTGGAGTCCGATAAACCATCGAAAACCGGAACAACTCGCCTAGCGGCTATCACGTTCAACTGATTGGTCTGCCTTTGGTTCGCATTTCATGTTAGGCACTATAAACCATGGGCAGCTGTACAGGGCTTCCATGGCTCCGCAATAATTGGTTCCGTACTTACGTAACGTTAATTCATTCGGAACGTACGGCGATGTTTGAGCTAAGTACTTCACCGCAACAGTTGTGCGGTCTAGAATTGTGAGATTAATTTCCCTATAGAAACGCGAGGTTCATATTTCTTTTAGTTGCTTCATGAGTAAGTGAGGTGAAAGAGGCCTCGGAGCACAAAGGACTTGAAGAAAAAGACCAGGAACCGCGACCCTGGGGCTTGGAGCGTCGAGAGTTCACAGTCTGAATTGGTCGGATGTGATAAAGAATATGGTACCAGGAAATCGCCTTGTGCCGTTGGAATTACAAGCAGACAGTCGAATGTGGCATCATCAAAGTCTGTAGGTAGCTCCGGTTTCATTTTCAGTTGGATTTAAGGATTGTACGGCGAAATGCCCAGTCGTCTGAAAGTTCCTTGGATCAGACGTTGCTTTAACAATAAGATGGCGGCAGTTTATCTCGTTTCCATTGTTGTAATTATGAATCTTGTACGTGACCCCAGGTCTCTTTGCCCCATCTTTAAAAGGGAACCTCTTTATGCGACGCAGTCTCCTTGCCCATTCTTGCGAGCCCTACAGCTCACACAATGTCCTCCCCAGCGACAGACCACCATGTGTTGACTAGCCTCTCCTTGAACTGACGTACTGACCCCAATTCGACCATTTCCTTTGGTAGGCATTCATTACTCGAATGGTAAACTATTTGCTCCACGATCTGGCAGTTACACGCTCTCTCTCTCTCTCTCTCTCTCTCTCTCGCTTTCCCGTTTCCTCTAAGTGTTTCATTCCGGTTATCTGGAAAAGGGCTTCACAGTGACCCCGTTCATTGGTCATTCTCTTAACCATCTTGAAGACCTCCCTTAAATCACCCCTTTCCACACGCCTTTGCTGTAAGTGTGCATCGAGTGATTTTAGCCTCTGTCCATATCACATGTACCACAGCTGTCCGAACCAGCACGTGAAAACTAGCTGAACCTATTCCAGCAACTTCATATCTTGTAGGAAATACAACATTCATGTCTTGGCACAATTCCCTAAATGGATCGGAAAAACACCTTGAACACCGACAGACGATCTTCGGGCCTCCTAGATCCTGCAGTCCTTCTAAGTTGCCCTCGAGCACACTACGCCTTCTTGACCGTTTTCTGATACGGCAGAGGAGGTTTAAAGTCCGTACTCATTACTATCGCGAAGTTCCCTTAGAACTTTTCTTTCCACTGCGATTTGATGCCCGGACGAACCCATGTGGCTGGGAGGAATAACTTCCCCTTCCATGAGCCGCCCGCATTTGCTCAGGTTCAGCGGAAGATCTCATCTTGCCGACTACTGGTAAACTTTATCCAGATCCCTCCCGATAGTCTCGCCGCTTGTTAGCTCCAATAATTTGTTGCAACATGCAAACATAGGGCACGGATTTTCTAATTCCTTGTTTATGCCGTTGGTATACATCAGGAATGGCAGTGGTCTTGAGACAGACCCCTGAAGCACTCCTCCTTACAACAGTCCTGTCTGACACCCACCCCTCGACCCCTAAACCGAACGATCTACCCCTCGTACTTTGTGCTATCTAGTTGTTCACCACAGAGTCCACTCCGAAAGCCTTCACTTTACGGTCAAATACCTGTGGTTAACGAAATCGAAAGACTTCTGGGTGTCCAAATAGTAGAATTCTGCTTTTTTGCCGATCCCATCCGTTATTACTCTCGTCCCAGGAAGCTAATCATGTTGGTCAGACACGAATGTTCGTTTGGCCTTGCGTGCGCTCCCGAACATCTTTTGTCTGGGTCGACATATTCCGCTTTTTGGGTACCTAAATTTGCGCGACTTCTCCCGCTCTTCTCCGCACCGTTGTGCTAACATAATGAACAACAGTATCGCTACTGAACCCCTAAATTTGTTGCTGCGAATGACGGAATGCTGGGCCCCTCAGTAGCTTTCATCATTGGAAAAATGAAATGGAATGCATTCAAGGTACACTGGTGGCTTAGTTGTTTTAGTGAGCTAGCTCTGAACGTGGTTTGTTCAACCCGCAAAAAGGCAGCTGATCCGTCTGGTTTCTTCAAATGTTTTACTGGTGGAGTAATGTATATCAGACGGAGAAATTGTGAACATAGCCGAGTAAAGAGAAACAGTCGGAAATCAAAGACACTTGAAGCATTCAATTCTGTGTAAGTTTTTAAATTTTGAAAACATTAAGTATCGTTTTTTTTTGTCGTCCAGTGTTATTTCTTCTCGCTCACACTAATGCGTAGCAGCTTGCTCACCGACAGAAGTTTTCGCCAGATACATTTGTTCATAGTCGAGGTGTGATGTTCCCTGATGGTTGTCGGAGAATCCCACCTCACGGAAGTAATTTTTGCTTTGGTGAAGCGTTCGATAAAAGAACATGTGATCGGACGCTTTTGAGTTCTGGGACTGTTGGTATTTAAAGTTCCGCGGTACATTGAATCGAGAGGTTGTTGAATGATGATAATGGGAATGTTACCCCTGTTTTTGTGGTTTATTGCTTGAGGCATATGAAAAGTCATGCAACGTCTTCAGTGATGGTTGATTTTAATGCCTTCGCGACTTACAAAGAAGACATCTGTAGGGCAAAGAACTTTCGTCTGGAAAATTTGCTAAAAAAGCAAGGCGCTCGTCATGTGTCCTTGGAGTCCGATAAACCATCGAAAACCGGAACAACTCGCCTAGCGGCTATCACGTTCAACTGATTGGTCTGCCTTTGGTTCGCATTTCATGTAAGCACATACTTAAAACCATTGGGAGCTGTTACACGGGTTCCATGGCTCCGCCAATATATTGCGATTCGTACTTACGTAACTTAAATTTCAATTCGAAGCTACGGCGATGTGTGGTGAGCTAAGTAGCTTCACGCAAACATTTGTTCGTTCTAGAATTTGAGATAATTTCCCTATAAAACGCCGATTCATATTTCTTTTATTGCTTCTAAATAAGTGAGGTAGAAGAAGTACTCGGAGGCACAAACAGATTAAGAAATAAACAGGAACGCGACCCTGGGGCTTGGAGCGTCGAGAGTTCAGCAGGTCGGAATTGGATCGATGTGAAAAGAATAATGGTACCAGGAAAATTCCCCTTGTTGCCGATGGAATTACAAGCAGAACTATCGAATGTGGCATCACTCAAGTCATACGTAGAAGCTCCGTCTCATTATTCAGAATCCTTGAGACTTCAAGGATTGGTAAACGCGAATATGCCCAGTCCGTCTGAAAGTTCTTGGATCAGACGTTGCTTTAACAATAAGATGGCGGCAGTCTTCTGATTTCCATGTTTAAATTATGACATCTGTACGTACCCCAGGTCTCTTTAGCCCGATCCTTAAAAGGAACCATCTTTTATGCACTCTCATAGTCTCCTTCGCATAATCTTCGCGAGCCCTAACACTCACACAATGTCCTACCCCACACAGACCACCAGTGTTGGACATTACCTTTCCTTAACTGACGGTACTGACCCAATTCGACCATTTTCCATGGTACGCATCATTATCGCGCC